>VNKC01001356.1:0-98380 GCA_008042775.1 Drosophila pectinifera | reverse complement strand
TTTAAATCACTTATAAATCTCTTTTTATTAAAATAAGCTGAAGTCACTTAGAAATCTCTTTGGCTTATATTAAATCAGTTTATTATTAATAGTTCCAGCCACTTATAAACCTCTATTGCTTGTTTAAATTTTATTTAAGTATTATTTATTAAATAATCCAGTCTGCTGAAGAGGCTCAATATAAATAATATAAATATTAAATTCCCTAAGATCAATATCATTAATTAGGGAATTAAATCTAAGGCTTGTGTTATTAAATTATAATTATTATTATTATTACTATTATTTCCTTTCTCTTAATTTCTAATTTAAATTATCTTTGATGTATAGACTTAGTTATCTATACCGGAAATATTTCTTATAACCTTATCCTATCCATCAAGTCAATTCTAATCTTAAGGTAGATCGAATAGAGTTAACTTCCCAGGGTTTATGTGTTATGTTAGACTGGGGGAACCTCTACGGACTCAACCCCTCTGCGGAAGTAATGCCACGATGCAACCCACCCAGACCCAGAGAGACCTCACAGCGCCTCAAGGAAGTGACGCTCGGATCAGAGCATTTCCATTGATGGCCAAAGAGTCGTTTCGGCCCACAGCAGCACTCAGCCCCCTTGGCTAAAATCGCAGCAAGCGAACCAAGATAAACAATCGAAAACATCGCCCAGCTTTGACTGCCGCTCCAGAGAAAGAAAATGGGAATATTTATAGTTTTAAAATATATAAATACTTAAGTATATATATATTTATATACCCCATTATATTTATATTAAAATGGGGTTTACAGGGTCATGAAATCTATATTTAAAATCAAAAGTCTAGAGGTATTAGTTGGGAAATGGAATTTTTAATGCAATCCGTTTAAAGAAAGGCTCTTAATTAGATGTGTTCTATATGTTTCGAGAGCATTTGCCAGATACTAGAACCCCCTTTGTTCGCCGTGTGTTAGAACTACGTCACATGTGTCATTGGGTCTAGACTGGAATCTCGCCGAGCCGAGCTGCTGTGAGACCGCTCCAAGCTGAGCCGAGCTGAGTGCTGAGCCCACTGGGGGCAGCTGATGGCTATAAAAGCCACGACTACTGTCGGTGGCAAGTTTAATTTGCTCAGAGCAGAAACCGCGAGTGGACGTCTCCCAGAGAACGCGATAAGTGAAAAGTAACTCGAAGATTGCGTTGCTGTTCGTCCTGACCGAGGAGTAAATAGAAACCAAAATCGAAATGGCTCTGGTGCCGGCTACAAACAACACCGATTGGGATTACTGGGATTACCGGAGGCGCCTGTGGCGCGACTGGGACCTGGCCGACTGGGACTTGCCCTACTGGAAGCGGTCGCTGTCTCGGGTGGGATCCGCACCCGATCTCAGCCGGGTGATCGTGGGCAAGGACGGGTTTGAGGCCAACGTGGATGTGCACCTGTTCAAGCCGTACGAGATCACGGTTAAGACCACCGGCGACACCGTGGTGGTGGAGGCCAAGCACGAGAAGCGCCGCGACGGCGACACCTTCGTGGGCCGCCACATCGTCAAGCGGTTCGTCCTGCCCCGAGGATACTATCCCAACGACGTCCGTTCGGAGCTCTCCTCCGACGGCATCCTCACCGTCCGCTGTCCCCCGTACCTGACCAACGAGCGGAGCGTCTACGTCCGCCAAGTGGGCCCCTCGTATCTAAGCATCAAGAACTAACCCCGGAGGATTGCAATTCCCTGTTTTGTTTTTAGTTCTCTTCTCTTCTCTGTTGGAGCAAAGCCGAGCCACCAAATTAATGCACCCGACCAGATGAATACTCCTGAGACTCTCCGAGATTCATAATGCTAAGACTTGAATTGGACTCTTTTTGTAATTAACAAGGCCACCTTTGTTTAGTTAAATAAAATAAAAGTTTAATTTATTAATATTTAATTAACTGCGCCTCTCTTATTTGGTAGTGTCCCCTCTCTGCTTCCGAGCCAAGAGCCCAGAACAATGCCCAGGAAAATGTCAACATAAATCCACTCAAGTCGGACGCACCAGACACAAGTCAGCCGCTGACCAGACCAGACTATAATATATATATATACACTATATATCTATATATATATATATATACAGACACGTGTGTGTGTGCCACGCCCTTGAGCAGTTTCCGCAATTTGCCATCTAAGGCCAAGTCAAAATGTAAATGGACCCATAAACGACAACAACTCGGAGCATGAACCTACACACTGCAAACGCATAGAAGTGGCCTGGAAATGGCTCTGGAAAAGCCAATCCAGATACACATCGGCTGACCATACAAAGTAGGTAGCGTTGGGCCAATTCGCACGCCCACAAATGGCTGAAAAGCGTGTAAGCGACTCAATGGCGTTTTAAAACGCGCTCGTGGCTGGCAAGCGACTTTAAACGCGTCCGCGCAGTGGCAGGCCTCTAGAGTGCGTTTAAAAACGCTCAGAACTTACTACGAACTATTTGGCAAAAATAGCTTTGTATTTTTATTGAAAAAAATTAATGAAGAACCGCTCAAGTGTAAAAAAACAAGAAATTCATTTATTTTTAACCTCATGAGATATTCTATTCAAAAGTTCTATGATAAATCAACACTTTTCCTAGTTAATTGTTTAAATCTAAAGAGCATTAATTGGCGAAAAACATAGAATTTAAACATTTGAATGAACACTCCCCCTAGAGATCAGAGATAATATATATATATTTCATTGAATATTCTATATATGTATTCTATTAAAATTTTGTATGATAAACCAACACTTATCCTAGTTAATGGGTTAAATCTAAACAGGATTAATTGGCATAAAACATAGAATTTAAACATATAAATTAACACTCCCCCGAGCGATTAGAGATAATATATATAAATATTTAATTGAATATTCTATATATATATTCTATTAAAATTTTCTATGATAAACCAACACTTATCCTAGTTAATTTCTTAAATCTAAAGAGCATTAATTGCCGAAAAACATAGAATTTAAATATTTGTATGTATGTTTGTATGTATTTCATTGAATATTCTATATATATATTATATTAAAATTTTCTATGATAAACCAACACTTTTCCTATTTAATTGCTTAAATCCAAAGAGCATTAATTGGCGAAAAACATAGAATTTAAGTATTTGAATTAACACTCCCCCGAGCGAAATCGCTTGAAATGGGCAAAACGCGAGCGACTAAAGTCGCTTACAATTGCCCGTCAATCCGCGACTCAATCGAATGGTTCAATTATGTGTAGCCTTAGAACACTTGCAGTTGTTTGGGCCACAGCGACAACAATTTGTCAATCAAATTGTGGGCCATCAAAAGCCGAGGCCCGCCGGACAATGGGAACCAGCGCGGGGACGGACAGCCACTTTGCCCATTCGGGAGCGAGCATCTACGCCGGGTGAGCTACTTAGCTATAGCTATAGCTTAGCTATATATATAGAAAAACATGTTTGTTGGGCTGGCCAAATAAGTCGAAGAGTGCGGCGAGTGTAACACACCTACGCGCCATTGTATTGTATTTAATTTTGTTTAATTAAAAACAATTTACAATTTGGCGGGCGACTGCAGCGGCGCATTTGATTCGGGATGATTGAGAGCTTTATTTATGTAATAAATGTAATGGAATGCTAGCGACAACTGAATATTATTCATTATTTTCCGGCCCAGCACTTTTGACAGCTGCTGAAGGATCTCGGCGATCAAGTTCAATGCAAAGGCAGGCCAGGCAGCCCCTCATCAATTCTCGAGGCCCAATGCTAATGATAATATACCTCGGTAAAAATAGTTTCCTTCTCCCCGAAACAAATGGTGACACTTGTGCGCTCTCGCACTAATTTGTTTTATGATAGCAATGAAATATCTGCATATATATATATATATATATATCTTTGGAGGCACGGAAAATCCGTGAGTTCCCTTCGAGAAAAGTTGGAATCTCTTTGGCTCCTCAGTCTTGCCTTGGCTCTCGGCGGAAACGGTGCGTTCTTTTCTAAAAACCCCAAGTAGAGTTCACTTCTCTAGGTCCTCGGAAATATATATAAAAAATCATACCCACTTTTATTTTTTAAAATCAAATAAAGTTATTACCTGTTTAATAAATTTAAATTACCAAGAGTGCTTTGACTTGGTATAGAACTGTCCCTTTACTTCCACCAAATGCCTATAGATATATGTAAAAAGTGCTGAACGTGTGCTATTTATAAAGCCGCCTTAATCTTAATGGCTCTGCCCCTCTATATATCTTTACATATATAGTTCTTGTACCATAAATATGCTGGAGACAAACTAAAAAAGCGAAAAGAAAACGTGAAATTTTATTAATGCCTTCTTATTTATAAAATTCGAACCAAAGAACTCAACCCAAGTGAGAGTGGGAAGGTGCGGAGCTGCTCCAGAAGGATCTTGAAAAGGGCTGCAGAATGTGGGCGGCCAAATATGTTTTATGTGCGCTGGCATGCGTTGCATTTGCCTCAGGTGAGCGTGGGCGAAGCTATAATATCTTACGGATATCGGATACAGGGAAATTGATGGTATACTTATGCATGAATTCGGGATACCGAAGGGTCCATCATGGGGGGAGGTATATATCTCTTGAAAGTTTATGTTTTTACACGGAGAAAATGCTGAAAAGTTAGCTAGGCAATTATTTAAAAATTATAATTGAACAGGAATAAGACAGATTATTGTCTTAAGTTGAAATATCACTATTTAGCAGTCAGGTACATCTTCATTTTAGTATATATATATATATTCTTGTATAAAGCAATTAAATACTTATAAAGACTTTCATTTTCCTATTACTATCTTATTCTTTAGAAACACAAATTTGCTTATTTCGTATTCGTATTCGTAAAATAGCAAAATAATTATTTAAAAATTATAATTGAACAGGAATAAGTCAATAATCTGTTTAAGTTAAAATATCACTATTTAGGAGTTAGAATCATCTTAATTTTAATTATATACTCTTGTACTTTAGTACTTTGTACTCTTTAGAATCACAATTTCCTTATTTCAAATCTTTATGTTTATATTATGCTGAAAGAATTATTTAAAAATTATAATTGAACAGGAATAAGATAATAATCTGTATCACTATTTAGCAGACAGATTCAGCTTCATTTTGGTTATATATTCTTGTATATTAAATTAAATACTTGCATTTTCCTATTTTAGTAAATAAATCTGAGTTTCTTATTCCTTAGAAACACAATATTCCTTATTTCGAATATTTTTTTCTTGGTTTATATATAGTCAGCATTTTCTTATTCATAAGAATCATACTTCCTACACTCATATATCCACCAAACTGTCATAAAAACCATTTGTCCTAACAGCTAATGGTCCATATATGTATATTTTTATGACACGTTTTCCCGAAAGAAAATTGTGCGATATATATGAGTCATGGCCAGCACGGGGCGCCCATTTACCTTAGCAAAATATAGTTCACCGAATTACCGGCCGGCGTTCAGAGACAAGAATATATAAAAACCGATCGTAAATCAAACCAAAGAAAATCCCAAAATGAAAAATTAAACTGGAGGAGACGCGAGAAAATCCACATGGCAATGAAAAGACTTTTGGCAACGACTCAACTGATTGATTCAGCCAGTTTTTATGGGTTTCCCCTTAAGTAGCTGAGTGTCTAGGCTTGTATCTGAATGAATATGTATCTTTTATGAGATCGGAGTGAGAGCTAGCAGCTGTTGGAGGTATTAAAATATTGGAGAGCTTTGGAAGCGAGGTCTTTATGTCAAAAGTGAAGATATAACACCAGCAGATTTTGGGGATTACTTTGTTATTACTAAATTACATATAATTTGTTTTAGGATTTCATAAGAGCAACGTCCTTGGGATCATAACAATTATATTATTCTGTTTATTATTATTATTATTTTGTTTATTATTATTATTATTTTGTTTATTATTATTATTCAATTATTATATTATTCTGTTGTTTCTTGAGAAGCATAATTTTCCAAACTTCAAATCTTTATTTTTAATACCATTTCTAAGCTAAAAATCTAAAGAATTTGGATCTTTACTATAGCAGGTTTATTATTTAGTTGTGAACCCAATTTTGTTTTAAATAATTTGAAGTAAAGAACACACTTTTAAATAAATATTGACATTTTTTTTTTGGTAACGTTAATAATAATTTCTTGACAAGTTTCTGCTGTTTGAAGAACGATCGGCAGGCCATAAATATTTAATGGCATAATTTTAGGCTGTCAGAGAAAACCAGGTAATATTTACCTCTTACCCTTCCCATATCATAGCTTCTCCGAGCTCAGAGCGTCGGGAAAAGATCATGAAAATCCCCGAGGAGCCCAATGTGCCCAAGTCCCTGGCGGCCATCTTGGACATGAGCTGCGTGGAGGCCAAGGTTATGCCGCCCGAGATTAACCACGGTCGGGTGGCCCTCTACGAGCGCCGACGGCGCGGCGAGAAGATCTTCCTGGTGGCCTACTTCGCCTGCAATGAGAACTACAAGTTCGAGGCCGCCGACGCCACTGCCATGTACTGCTCCAGCCGGAAGTGGGTCGGGGAAATCCCCACCTGCATTCCCCAGCCGGAATACATCGATGGCGAGGGCGAGGGCGATGGCGACGGCGAGAATGAGCTAGATGAGTACGACGAGTACGAGACGATCCCCCAGGACGAACTGATCTCAAGTGAGAACGAAGAGGAGGAGGAGGCCGAGGACAATGAGCAGGAACCACCATTGCCACCACCGCCACCAGTAGAGGAAACTGGACAGGAATCCAAGCTAGAAGTGACCGGTGATGTCAAGCCAGAGCCCCAAATTGTTATCCAAATTAATGAAGATAAAAGCCAGTTAGCACCATCTAATATTGAAGTCCCATCTGAACCTGAACTGCCTCTCCAGGAGCCTGACAACGCCATAGTTCAGGAACCTGAAGTAGTGACCTCCCCGGAACCGGAAGTCCAGCCAGATGAAGATACCTATACGGCACCCAAAAAGGACGCCTATGCTCCAACTCTCTTGGGCACCGACTGCGGCGAGGACAACCCCAATTGTGAGCAAATATGCAAGCGATTGCTGTATCCCGATGAGAACGTGCCCGTCTACAAGTGCGACTGTCGGGAGGGCTACACCCTGAACCTTACCGATTATACAGGCTGTATTGGTAAGTGAAGTCATCTGTGATTCCGTATATAGCCTGCTTAACTCTCCATATATTAACTCTGTATATAGACATCGACGAGTGCCAGGAGTCGAATGGTGGCTGCTCGGAGATCTGCAACAATCTGCCAGGAGGATACCAATGTGCCTGCCAGAAGGGCTACCAACTAGATGTCCCAAATGGCAAAAGCTGTGTGGGTAAGTAGTTCATTGTATTTCAACCAATTTATAGATATTATATACTTGCTATTATATATCCTCCTTCTCCATTTAAGATATTGATGAATGCGCCAATCCCGAACTGTCAGCGGACTGCCAAGCTGGTTGCGAGAACCTGCCAGGCTCCTATCGCTGTGTGGTGCCGCTGGTGACACAGGAGGAAGCCACCAAGGAGGTCACTGATAATACCCTCCAGGAGGAAACCACTGAGATCGCACCCCCTAGGCTCAGCTGCAATTCCGGCTTCCAGCTGTCCGCCGATGGCAGCGAGTGCCAGGACATCAACGAATGCGAGCAGGAGGACGCAAATTCCGAAGGAGCCACGCATCGGTTCTGCCAGCACAAGTGCGAGAACACCATTGGTTCCTTCCGTTGCCACTGCACCGACGGCTTTCACCTCCTGGAAGACCAGCAGAGCTGTGCCCTGGATGGCTGTGCGGATCTGGACAATCCGCAACTGAATCGCACTCGCTGCGCCCACGAGTGCGAGGATATGCCGAATGGCACTTACCGCTGCAAGTGTCCGGAGGGCTATGAACTCGCCAAGGATGGGCACTCCTGTTCGGTGGTGGAGACCCCCTGCACCACGGAGAAGGGTCACGAGAGGTGCTTGCCGGGCACCTGCTTCCTCAGCGAGAACAACACCAGCTTCAGCTGCCTTTGTCCCATCGGTTACAGGAGCGAGGGCTTCGGCTGCCAGGATATCGACGAGTGCGCGGAGGAGTCGCACCTGTGCAGTCACAGCTGCCAGAATACCCCGGGCGGCTATCAGTGCCTGTGTCCCGAGGGCCTCAACCTGGTGGAGGAGTTCACCTGCCTGGCCGAGGATCGCTGCGAGGTCAACAACAATGGCTGCGAACAGATCTGTCTGACGGCCCGGGGTGGCATCTGCTCCTGCCGCGAGGGCTTCCGCCTGAGCTCCGATGGGAAGAGCTGCGAGGACGTGGACGAGTGCCAGGTGAAGAACGGTGGCTGCCAGCAGGTGTGCCGCAATCTGCCAGGTTCGTATGGGTGTGTGTGCGCCGAGGGCTATGAGCTCCTCAAGCTGGACGGGATCCGTGGCTATTGCTTCGACATCGACGAGTGCTCGCGGGGAACGCACAGCTGCAGCGAGCAGAGGCTTTGCGAGAACCTCAACGGTTCGTACACCTGCCTCTGCCCGCCGGGCTTTGCCCTGGGACTGGATAACCACATTGCCGCCTCACTAAACGCCTCATCATCATCATCTCATGACTCAACTCCATCTCACTCCGAAGCTTCATCTCCCTCATGCTTGGACATCGACGAGTGCTCCCTGGCCAATGGCAATTGCTCGCACTTTTGCCAGAATGAGCCCGGTGGCTACCAGTGCGCCTGCCCCATGGGCTTTGCCCTCTCCGAGGACATGCGCACCTGCCAGGACGTCGACGAGTGCGACGACAACAATGGCCAGTGCGCTCAGGTCTGCTTGAATCAACCCGGGGGCTTCGCTTGCGCCTGTGAGTCGGGCTTCGACCTGACCGCTGATGGCTTTGGCTGCTCGGACATCGACGAGTGCTCCCAGAGCTATGGAAACTGTAGCGACATCTGCATAAATCTTCTAGGTACCTTTGCCTGCGCCTGCGAGCGAGGCTACGAGCTGTCGAAGGATGGAAAGACCTGCCAGGATGTGGATGAGTGCGCGGGCTTGCTCTCCGGCGGCTGCACCCACGAGTGCATTAACAAGGAGGGCACCTTTGAGTGCGGCTGCCCCCTGGGCTATATCCTCAACGGAGACGGTCGCAGCTGTCGTCCTGCCTTGGTCGGCTGTCCTCCGGGCACCCAGAGGAGCTCCGACGGCTGTGCTCCCATCGAGTGTGGCCTGGGCTGGATGCTGGGATCGAAGGGCAAGTGTGTGGACATCGACGAGTGCCAGGTGAACAATGGCGGCTGCTCGCATCGCTGTGAGAACAGCGAGGGTTCCTTCAAGTGCAGCTGCCCGCCGGGCTATAAGTTGGATGCAAACCAAAGGAACTGCGAGGATATTGACGAGTGCTCTGAGGACAAGAAGAGTTGCATGGCTGGCAAGTGTGTGAATGAGGCTGGAGGGTTCCGCTGTGAATTCCCCAAGTTCCCTGATCTCCCCGAGGTTCCCACAGTCTCCGCTCTGCCCGAGTTTCCCAAGAAACTTTCTCCCAAATATCCTGATTTCACCGAAATTTCCAACGAAATACCTGAAGGTCCCAAGTTCCCCACCTTCCCGGAGCTGTCCAATCCGCGGTCCTCCTCGTTCCCCGTCTTTTCGAACTTCCCTGACTCAAAAACACCGCAACCAGAGACCCCAAGGTATCCAGGCACCCAGGTGCAGCCCAGAGATCTCTGTCCTCGCTTCCAGGCTCCGCCCAATGGCAAGGCCCGTTGCAACAAGTATCGTCAGAAGAAGAAGTTGTTCTACAACAGCCGTTGTCGCATCACCTGCAATCCGGGATACATCCTACAGGGTCCCGAGATCAGGAGCTGTGGAGCCACGGGCTTCTGGGAGGGTCCGGAGACCAAGTGCGTTGGTGAGTCATCCTCTCAGGTCGCTTCCTATTAAATGCCTTTCCTAACCCTACTCTTTGTACTTTGTAGCTGCCTTCCCCCAGCCCAGCATGCAGACCCCAGGAATCTGTCACGCCCTGAAGCCCGCTCGGAACGGCATCATCTCCCCGGCCAGGTGTACTCAGGGACCATCTCGATTCGGGGACATCTGCCAGCTGCAGTGTAATCCCGGCTTTGTGCCCACCGGCTCCATGCTGACCTCCTGCATGGTCCTGCAGGGCTGGTCCTTCGGCTCCGAACTCGACTGCAAGCCCTTCGGCAGCAGCATGTTTGGTCCCCAGATTCCCTGGGCTCCGTCGCAGTCCCTGCAGAATCTGGCTCCCGTTCGAGTCCAGGGGACTCAGAGCATCAGGCCTCAGATTAAGTGTCCGGAGGATGTGGTGATCCTGCTGCATCGCGGGGAAGAGAAGACGCATGTAACTCTCCAGAGACCCGAATCGAATCTTAAACGAGGTCAACTGATAGCCCGCCCCTCTTGGGCAGGAAAGCTAGAGGGTCATCTGCCAGCTGGAGTGCACAAGGTCCACTTCCGAGTGACCGATCCGGAGACCAAGCTCGCGGCATCTTGCGAGACAGTGATCACCGTCAAGGCGCCAGCCCCTAGCTATTCCTCAGCCGAGTTTCCACCACTGCCCAGGCCAGCTCCGTTTCCCACGTTTTCCTCTAGCAGCTCGGCTAGAATTCCCTCATTTAGTTCCCTTAACTCTGAACCCCAGCCAGCTCCCTTTCCCACGTTCTCCAGCCATAGTTCCCCTCGGAATATAGAATTTCCCAGTCTCGGTTCCTCAGTTTCTAAGGCTTCACAGTTCTCCGGCCTGGAACCATTTGGCCAAAGATCTGCTAAGATGATTAGCCCTGCTCCGGCGGCTACGTTCTCCAGCCACAGTTCCCTTCGGAATACGGAGTTTCCCAGTCTCGGCTCTTCAGTTTCTGAGGCTTCACAGTTCTCCGGCCTGGAACCATTTGCCCAGAAATCTGCTAAACTGATTAGCCAGGCTCCGGCGGTTACGGAAAGTACCCGGATCGACCTGGGCTCGGATACGACCAACTACTGTCCGCCTTCGATAGAGGTGCACTTGAGGGAGCACCAGAACCTGCGCTCCGTGGTCTGGGAGGAGCCCCGATTCGACGGCAAATTGCTCAAGATCTACAAGTCGCACGTGAGTAGAATCTCACCTCACAAAAACCCTAGAAAAATGTATAATTTAAATAATTTAACCAGTTCCCCGGTGCCTTGTTCAAGGCGGGAGATCATACCATCAAGTATGAGGCCACCACCACAGATGGGGTCACCCTCAGGTGCATTTTCTTCATTCATGTCAGATGTAAGTGTAAAGGGTATATATAAAATATATATAAAAATACTTAAATCTTTTATATTTGCAGCTGCAAAGCCTACACCTCCTCCGCAGCAGGCAGAGCTACGCTTTGAGCCTGAAGCCGAGTCCAGCTCCTCACCTGCCCAGCTCCGGATCTTCGATGGCCTGGAGTCGGGAGTCTACGTCGTCTGTCCAGATAAGGAGCCCGTCCGGGTGACTGCCCAGCAATCCGTAAGTCTGACTTTCCTCGAACTGTGTGTAACAGGAGAAGCGAGCCAAGGCTATGCCTTATCTAGCAATAATATAAATTAATAACAATATCTATATCTGACTATCTAGGTCAACCTGCCCGTGGGCTGCACTCTGAAGAACGTGCGCCCGCAGTCGAGTCCCCAGAAACACCTGAAACGCGGCAAGCTCACCTCGCTGTGGCATCACTATAATTTCTAAAGTCTGTAACTATATACTAAATATTGGGTGGCTTCGGCTTAAACTATATACGACCCTGGAATAGAATATTTGATGCGCAATTTATACAAATATTTTTGTACGTCTTTTGTATGCTTAACTTAAAGAAATATATAAATATATATAAAATAGAGAGTGAAATATTTTTAAAGGGGGCATCATTGTCATAAGTCATACAAATATTATCACCCTTTCGTTTCCTTAATTAAATAAATATATACAAATTACCCTAATATATAATGAATACTAATTAATGACACAATTTTTGACAGATAAACGGAAAAACGTCTTGTAAACTTTTGTAATATTACATCAGCTAGTGTTTTGCTTTTATCAGTTAGCGTGCCATAAGCCCCTACAGCTGAACTCTCAACTTTAGAGTATAAACAATAACAATTATTGCAATCCACAAACAAAAGCCCACTGACTTTGGCCAAATGGAATCCACAGCCTAACTGAAACTAGACTTAACTTAAAATGATTGATTTATGTCCAACAGCCACTCAAGCCAAGATCAGGTGCCAGGTGAGTGAACTGATCGAACTAGGTGACTCTGGATATAATTCCCATCAAATCGATGTGGATCGTAGGTATATAACAGCGGAGGCAGCGCGTGCCAGGCCCACTTGAAGCTATTCACTACTGAAATAATTGCCCTGAAATGCCGTTGAACTCGTTTGGTTAGAACCTGTCATTAAAAATAAAACTAAGAAAACGATTCCGATTATTCAGTTTTATTTTTTTGCAAAAACAAATATTCTAAACTAGCTGAAATAATGTTTTGTCAAATCGAACCCCAGCAGAGCCATGAACATGACTGCTGATAATATTTTGAAGAAACAGTCGAGCTTCTGAATATGGAAATTATATAAATTGGGAGAATATGTTTAAAAAAGAGGCTTGGCTTCAAGAAATGTGTTTATTTATGAAATTTAGAGCAATATAATGGAAATATGCATATTTCTACATACTGAAGGAACTACTAAAAGGATATATAAGAATAAATAAATAAATCAAAAGATGTTTTGTTATAATTTATACTGTTTATTTATTAATTTCTACATCTTAGGGTAACTACAAAAATAAAATAGAAAAGAATAATTATATAAATCAAGGGATGATTTTCATATGGATGGCTACACACTCTTTATTATATTGTTTAATGGTCACGTTTCTACTTCATAAGTTAACATATTAGTAGTTATATATTATAGAATATAGAGCAGAATACATAAATAATTTAAAGGATGCTTTTCATAAACTGCACACTCTTTATATATATCTTATATTATTATTATTATTATTATTATTATTAAAGATTTGTGCTGTAAATTATAAAATGATCATGGAAGTTACAAAGAAACCGATTAAACTACAGAAGTTAACCTGTACCTATGCCTCAATATTTCCATTTAATCGGCTAGACGGCGGCTTCTGTAATGAGATGGAATGAGATTTTAGGCCCATTAAGACTGGGGGCTACTGATAACCCCAGAAGCCGCAGAGTTAGAGCCGAGATTGGACCGCATGTGGATGCCATTCCAAGATCAGTCACTCGCCCGATTCCGATTGCCCGCATTATTATTTACTGGTTTCAGTGGGGTTCGGTTTTCGTTCTCGTTTTGGATCTGCCATAAACCGAGGGGTTGGGTTGGGGCTGGGGCCCAGCGGAGAGTCTATTTAAGCGCGCGATTAACTGTGAAATTAAATCAGTTTTAAATCGTGTGCCGAGCGGACCGATCGCCTTCGTGAAGACACCGCAGATAGAGATTCTAGTGAGAATGTACCAGCGTCAGGTCTCCTTTGATAAGGTTTGTTGGCTCAGCAAGTAGTCCTCCCAGTGAACTGTAAAATAGCACTCAAATTAATAACAATAACACATCTATTTATTTGTGCACTCAACCTGAACTTTTGCTAACCTTGACAAAAATATCAACAGCAAATATATATAAATCTACTAAAATGATTTAAGTGAGAAAGCGGATTCATAATCATGACTTGTCATGAAATTGGGTTAGTTCGCAATACTTACAGACAAAGGAATGTTCATCGATTAAAAAGTGTTTTTCTGGATCCAGTCGGGTTTTCTATTTTTGCATCAAATCAAAAACAATAGTTATTTTTTTTATATACTTAAAAAACAATAATTTGCGTTTTTATGGGAAACTAGAACTGGAACCTGAATTAAGAAACCGGCATTATTTCTATTTATATATTTGTTTTGGTAACGGACCAGATGCATTAATTAGAAATGGGAAAATCTGGCTTAATATCCGGCTCGCTTTCTTAAATACTTTAAGTTTTTAATGATTGATTCTTTAAAGAATTTAATTAGTATAACAGTATAACAGTTATAAGCCTTAGAAGTACATCCTACATTTCAGTTATTGATTTAAATAATTAAAAAGCTCTAGATGCCTTCAAAAATTGTACAATAACTTCACAGTACATTATATCCTTGGAAGGAATGCTAGAATTACAACTTTTCAAGACACATCACACCAGGTTCAAGGTTAGCCCTTGGCCATATGCACCGATTGCCATTGCGGTCAGGCCTAGGCCTTCAATAAAGCCGCTATACCTCAATCTCAAACTCAATGATGTAAATCTTATGCAAGTGTAGTTTGTTTAGTCATCTATGGCTTCGCTTATAGCCAATTCCCTGTGTTTGGCCCTAGTTAACCTTTGTAACGCGAGATTAATGAGAGGGGTGCTGATAATCACTGATCACTGATAGCTGGTCAATCACTTGGGCTTGCGATGATGCAAGTGGATTTTTCCAAAACAAGTAAATATTTGCAAGCTCTAAGGAAAGTTTTTTCCCAATTTATTTTAGCCAACGCGAGTTGAGGACTCGGCGTATATAGCGGAGGGCGTGGATGTTCAGGAGGCCAGGAACACCTGCCTGCTGTTCTCGCCCAAGGACTCCTCGCTGTCCAGCGGAGCCCTGGCCAATATCCTGGGCATCTTCAAGAAGCACGACATCAACCTGGTGCACATTGAGTCTCGCTCCTCGCTACGCGTTCCCGGCTACGAGTTCTTCGTGGAGGCCGATGGCAAGTCTGGGGCCCTGGGCAGAGCTATCGATGATGTGAAGGAGCAGTGCAGCTACTTTAATATCATCTCGCGCGACTACAAGGACAATGACACTGCGGTGCCGTGGTTCCCACGGCGTATACGCGATCTGGATAGGTTTGCCAACCAGATTCTGAGCTATGGCTCCGAGCTGGATTCCGATCATCCGGGATTCACCGATCCTGAGTACCGCAAGCGCCGCAAGTACTTCGCTGACATTGCCTACAACTACAAGCATGGCGAGCCCCTGCCGCATGTGGCCTACACCAAGGAGGAGACCGAGACCTGGGGCATTATCTTCAGGAACCTCACCAAGCTGTACAAGACCCACGCCTGCCGGGAGTACAATCACGTCTTCCCCCTGCTGGTGGACAACTGTGGCTTCCGCGAGGATAACATTCCCCAGCTGGAGGATGTCTCAAACTTTTTGAGAGGTAATGCTTATACTTTAAGGTTTTTAATTCTATTTATTTAAGTATATTTTATTGGCAGATTGCACTGGCTTCACTCTTCGTCCTGTGGCTGGCCTTCTCAGCTCCCGCGACTTCCTCGCTGGCTTGGCCTTCCGCGTCTTCCACTCCACGCAGTACATTCGTCATCCCAGCAAGCCCATGTACACCCCGGAACCGGATGTCTGTCACGAGCTGATGGGCCACGTCCCACTCTTTGCCGACCCGGCGTTTGCTCAGTTCAGTCAGGAGATTGGATTGGCTTCCCTGGGAGCCCCAGATGATTACATTGAGAAGCTGTCCACGGTGGGTTGTGTTCTTTATAGCAAGCTAAAATATAGAACAATAATCTCTCTATTACTAGAATTTTATAGAATATTTTAAAAAATATTTATTGAAATCTTTCAGATCTTCTGGTTCACTGTTGAGTATGGTGTGTGCCGTCAAGAGGGTGAGCTGAAGGCATATGGAGCTGGCCTGCTCTCCTCCTATGGAGAGCTGGAGTATTGCTTGACGGACAAGCCTCAGCTGAAGGACTTTGAGCCAGAGGTCACTGGCGTCACCAAGTATCCGATTACCCAGTTCCAGCCCCTGTACTATGTGGCAGACAGCTTTGAAAGTGCCAAGGAGAAGACCATGTAAGGCGATCTATATAACCAGAGAGTAACAAAAACTTTAAAATATATTATATATTATTATTATAGTAAATTCGCCAACTCTATTCCGCGTCCGTTCGGTGTCCGCTACAATGCCTACACCCAAAGCGTTGAGGTGCTGGACTCGAAGCCCCAGGTCTCGAATCTGATGAACAACATCAACTCCGAGTTCCAGATTCTGCAGAATGCCATCGCCAAGCTGCGCGTCTGAGTACTTGACATACTCCCCCCTCTATATATTGTTAAGAATGAATTGAATAATAAATACTATGCATTTAGTCGTCTTATGTAACCTCTTTCGTTTGTTTTATTACAACTCAGCTTAGGTCGGTTAATTTTTTGATTTGATTAGCTTGTTCAGTTTGTTTTTTGGGGAGCTTGCCTTGCTAAACATAAAAGTTGCAGTTATGTACAAAATAGTTCTAGATTACAATCCTCGTTCGCGTATTTACATGCTTAAGCAAGTTCGCCCGACTTGTCCTATAGGTATGTACAGAGCTTACACACTGAGTTAACTAGAGTTTTAAGGTAGTTGTAGTTGAGTTTAAGATAGTTGGTTTTCATTTACACTTTGCTAAGTTTAAAGCATTTGGCTCTTTATCAGCTGAAGATCGAAACATATTCGAACGAGCCTTTCCAACAGCAAAATAGTAATACGGGGAAAGCGGGAATCGATTGAACTAAGGTATTTCAGCTGTTGGAAAAGACCGGGCCTGAAGATAACTTATGGGAATATGCTCACAGCAAAATAAATGTCAGTTGCAATCTCAACCTGAGTTTTGATTTAAACATATGTGTATATATAACTTATTTATGTACAAGAATAAACAATAAATCGTATGATAAATATCGTGTTTGACCTCGATGGCGAAGCCCAGTCTTGAAAATAATATGGAATTGGATTAGCTTTGCTTAACTCTTTTGTTTTTAGTTGCTTGGCGGCATATATTAATTACAATAACTTAGAATAGGCTTTAAGGTTCGATTACGTATCAGAGATCCCTGTTTGTGCCTCGATGGCACTTACTGGATAAGGCTAACCTACGGAAACGATGGGCTCTTGCTACAGGCTAGACTCAATCTTACAATGGATAAATCCCTACTTACAACGCAATATTTTGAGAACTTTACTACTGCTAATCGGTTTATATACATTCAACACACAAATCAGGGCTAGGACAATACTCAGTCTGTTGAGATCTACAACTAGTTCTGGGTTACCAATAGGGAAGGGTCGATGATAAAGAGAGCCAGAGGCCAAACTTGATTAATATCTAGCATAATACACGGGGCTCTACGGGGTACGGGGTACGGGAATATCTTACAATCGAAGCTACAGCTAAAGAGAGTTATATACATTAAGGACCTGCATGGGCTATTGACTACTGCCGGGGGCTGTGTGCGGCGAGTTGAATAGATTCTGTGATTGCTCTTGGGACATTTGGTAGGGCAATATTTCCAGATCGTTTGGCAACTGATTTTGGTTCTGACTCTGGCTGTTGAGGAAGGGATTCGAACTGAAGAAGTTGGTTGACTGCTGTTGCTGCTGCTGCTGGTGTTGCTGCATCAGTTGCTGCTGGTGTTGCTGCTGCTGCTGATGATGTTGTTGCTGCATCTGATTGCTGCTGGTGCTGTGCATCATTTTGTTGTCCTCGCTCTGCGTTTCCGAGCCATCGTCGCTGATGCCCATGTGAAAGTTGAGCGAGGGACTTGATTCGGTGGCCATTTGCATGTAGGACAACAGCGAGTCTTCGTTGTTATTCAGAGGGTGGCTCGAACTGCCGTTGTTGTTGTTCTGGTTGCCATTGTTCTGATTGCTGGTGCCACCGTTGTAGTTATTGTTGCAGCCGGCATTGAGCTGATTAAGAGTGGACTGAGAATCCAGAGATTGCAGGGGTGACAAATTGAGAAATATATCATCGATGTCCTCGCGCGACAAGATATCATTCTGCTGCTGCAACATTTGCTGCTGCTGCTGTTGTTGTTGCTGTTGCTGCTGTTGTTGCTGCTGCTGTTGCTGCTGCTGCTGCTGTTGCTGATGGTGTTGCTGCAGTTGGGTTTGGCTCTGGTGCTGTTGCTGCAGATTGTGCTGATGCTGCGTGTGCAGATTCTGTTGCTGCTGCATCATCATCTGCTGATCCTGCTGATTCAGTATCTGTTCCGAGTTCAAGGCGAATCCATACTGATTAAACTGCGGCTGCACCGCGTTGCTGCCGGAGAAGTTCAGGCCCCGTTGACCACTCCCTGCCCCCATATTTCCCATTGCCGTTCCCGCCATGTTCGTGGTAGCGAATCCCATCATTGGCTGCAGGTATGTGTAGCGGGCCAGGAGCAGCTGCTCGGAGACAATCCTCAGCTCGTTCTGCTGCTGCAGTATCAGCTTTTGCAGTTCGTCGTGCTTGCGCTGGAGCTGATCCTGCAGCTGACTCTGCGTGGGCGTCATCACCACGGTATCGGGCAGCAAGTCCTGCTGTGCCTGCACCGGCAGCGGCGATAAGACAGGCGCCACCGGAAACGGCCCAATCACCGGTTGCATGGGTATGGCGGTGAGATATTGCGGTGGCTCCAGGAACGTTGGCGCTACTAACTGGGGGCTAGCAAGCGGATAGGCGGGTTGGGGAAACTGGCACGCATTGTTGGCTATCAACTGAGCGGGTGCAATTGGCAGAATGGGCACCATCTTGGGCGGACCCACGCTCTGCTGCAGTTGCTGGTGCAGCTGTTGGTGCTGCTGCTGCAGCTGCTGCTGATGTTGATGTTGCTGCTGCTGCTGCTGACTTTGCTGCTGGTGGTTATGATGCGACTGACTGTGATGGTGCTCACGATGATGCGATCGCTGTCGTTGACTTTGCTAAAAGAATTACACAATATTAATAATATTTTTTTAAGTTCTTAATAGATTACCGAAGGAGATTAAGGCAAAAGCTAATAGTCTACAACAGTATTAAGGGAGTTTACAACTTAGCAACATGTTTCCTTTGGATTTCTAACCTTTCCATGAACTACATCATTATATTCAACGTTATGGACACTTCTTATTTAACTCAAAGCATAATAATCAATAATTTAAAATGTACTCCTTCGGTAGTCTACCGTATTCACATATTCTACCCACCGAACTGACGTGCGTCATCATGGATTGCCTGCTGGTGACAGAGTCCGCCGAAATGGATGTAGAATCCGACTCATTTCCCCTAGTGTAGAAGTAACACTTTCGCTTTGGTTTCGGCGATATCCCCGTTGAACTGATATTGCCATAGCTTGAGGCAGGCCGTGATGTCTTCAGAGGATTCACTTGACAAGAGCCGGAAGCCTGAACCGCAGATGCTGACCACATGGGCGACGAGTCCACGGTGGGTGAGGTGGCCGTCGGCTCGTTGCCCAGATTGGCCAGGCTGTTGCCCAGCAAGGCGCTATCCAAGTTCTGGTTGCTGAGTTCAAAGTCCCTGAGAGTTGTGGTGGCGGAGGCGGATTTGCTGCTGTCCGCAGTAGAGGGGGCGGGCTTGCTGTTCCCATTGTTTGGGCTGCTGTCGCTGCTGGACTTGGTACGCTCCTTCTGGCTGTCCTTGAGCACCTCCGCGTAGCTGACCACCTTGTGGGTGCACACCACGTAGTCCGGCTTGGAGTTGAACTGGTGGTAGCTCACAAAGTAGTCCGTCTGCAGCCAGATCCACTGTTGGCCCTTGGTTAGGAATCGATAGTAGCAGGATTTCCCCTCGCCTGTCTGCCGTACTGTATAATGAGGATTATAATATCAGAATTTAAGGTTAAGAGGGCTTACTATATGGGTAATTGGTAGCTCATAAAATATAACCTTAAACATATTCACTTATTTCAATATTAAAACCCAGCTAGTTAATTTTAAAAATTACTGGTTTGTTTGAATAACTGTAAATACTTTTTTTTTTTTGGTTATGAAACTTTTTGCTCTGCCGCAGCCAACTTAATGCGCTTCTTACGCGATTGCCAGATCGTTTTTCAGTCAAGCCAACAAAACATGGACGTAGTAAAAGGTAAACTTAAATGACTAGGATGAAATTAGGAGAGATAATTGTAAGAATATTATGTAAACTAATTTGAGAAACAACTAATTTTAATTTTATTGTCTTAAACACCACCGAGGATTCATTTATTAAGCGCGACAAGCCTACGAATATAATTTATTTAGAGATATTATGCCGTAGTTCAATATCCTCCCAAACACCCTTCACTGTAGCCCAGCGCTGCCACCCTTTAATTCCCGTAGGTGTGGCAACACTAAACTTAGTTTGGCAAAATGAAAGATTTGCAAATTTTACAACTTACGTTCTTCGTGGCACGCCACAATGCTGTCCAGATCATCAAAGTGGTAGTAATCGTAACCAGAAGTGCCCAGCACCTCGAACGGCATATAACCAATGATCGGCGGCGCGCGGTGATCGAGAAACAGAAACTTCCACTCCATGCTGTGCTTCGAGGTGAATTCGTTGCTGGTGGGATCGATGATGCTCATCTCGCGTATCAACTGGGGATTCTGGACGCGACCGGTGCCCACGAAGACCAGCTTCTTGTCCACCTCGACGTTGGGATTCTGCTGGAAGACGCGGGGCAGGACAGCTGGCATTCCGTTTCCGCCTCCATTAGAGCCATCCGAACTGGAACCCGCCGACATATTCGCGTCGTTACCTAAACATATTGGATGGGAACAAGGGACACGCATGAGGTGAGTTGGCTTTTACTGGCTGCACGGCTACCTACGAAAGTAACCCACAAATTTGACCAGCTCGTAGGCATTGGCATCCACCTTCTCCATCCCTCCACGCCTCAGATGCGTATAGAAGGTGATCTGGTTGCTGGAACTGATGTCCGTCTGCCGGGGCTCGATTACGGGTGTGGGATTCATGAAGATATTCAGCAGCGCCTCGTGGTCCATCTCGTAGGCCAGGTCGTAGATGGTCATGCTGTACAGGTCGTGCTGCAAAAGATTAAGTTTCGGTAGGTCTTAAAATACATTAAATTCATTAATTCAAGCTTATTTTCATAGAAAAATGTAGATTTCTTTGAACTAGTTTTAGCGGATAGTGTCATATTTTACAAATAAGATTTTGTCTTCTTTAAATCAATTCTAAGTTAACCTTAAAATGTTAAAATTTACAAATATTACATTACTTTTTATGAATTGGGTTCTATAGTTCTTAAATAAGTTATAAGTGAGTTTTATAATTCAGTTAAGTAAAGTTCAAGCAATGGTGTCTAACTTGTTAATTTACCGGCAGATATCCCAGCTGAGAGGTAATACTTTCCGAGGCATAGAAGATGGAGCCCATGCTGCTGAAGACCATCATGAAGCCATCCAAGGACTCGAGCATCAGATGGGTGAATTCATCGTTGCTCAGAAACGTGGGCTTCCAGTCTTGTTGAATCTCGAAAACCTTGGAGCGGTCCGTGGCCTCTGTTCATAGGTATGTGTGACATTAGATTCTGTTGCAAGTATATGCAAGATTTGTGTAACCCACCATTATGGTTCTTCAGAAAGGCTATTGTGGACTTCAGGACCGTGGACTTGTCCATCTTTCTGCTGGAGGTCGATATCAGGGCGCTCAGATCGTTGACCAGTGAGTTAAACTGGTCCCTCCGCTTCTTCTCGCTCAGATTCCTCGATTTTCTGCAAAGGAAACTACGAGTTAAACAATAATCAATCGGATGCATTTACGGTTAGCAACAATTTACATTCAGTACACAAGTAAGTATCCCATATAATAATAATATTCACAATTTGCAACCCCTGGGCGAGTCGCCTGTGACCCACGTGTGGCCGACCCATTCAGGCATTGTCTGGCGTTGATTAGCCACATATGCCCATATGCTATCACCCGCCCCGATTTGCGATTTGCCCAGGGAGTCGGGGAGCTGAGCTTGTGTGCCCTTTGTCGCCTTACATTTGCTGCGCTAGAGTTAACTTTTTCTGCTCTGCCACTGACATTTGCATGTCAGAAAAACGGCTTGATGATTGGAGGAGTATCGGGATTATCGTTACTGTCAGTTTATTTGGGTATCCGTATCATGGTAGTTCATGGCTCTTAATATGTAAGGGCTTACACGATGTCTTCAGAGTTAACTGAAGGGCAATGAGATGGAACAATATTTTGGTGGCCTCTTTAGTTGAATAAGAACATTGGCCTATTTTTGGTAGAAAAAAAAATGGGATAAACTGAGCACTAAGGTGCTTATAATTTGTTATACAATTGCAGGGTATTGTAAAGTAAATGAGAAGTTTGCCGCACAAAGGATGAGTGATTTCCATCTCTATAAAGTATATATACTTGATCAACAGCATAGTCGTTCTAGCCATGTTGTCTCTATGTCCGATTCGACTTAAACTAGTCTCTCATTTTCAGAACCATCTGGATACATCTCTTGAAATAGTCAACTTACATTTCAGCAAGTAACAGGCCAGATATGACCCCTATATTATATATATATATATATTATATATATATATATTATATATATATATATATATATATTATATTATATTAGTTATAGCTTTGTTGTCTTTCAACATATGTATTCGCATCTACTGCGAAATATTACCATTTTTATATTATTTTATAATAACGGTCAAAATTTTATTAAATCGATATAGTTTATCATATAAACGATCGACAAATTATTAGCAATTTGAAAAGGAATATGAAAATTGGCATAACTTTGTTATATTTTAATATATAACTAGAGATATAATAAGTTTTACGATTCTTAAATAGTGTTTTTTACACCGCAATTAATGTTTCTTTACATTTAATCCATATCGGTTGATTATATCTAATAACTCATAGGAATGGTGCTAGCTTGTAAACTCGGCTTAGCAAAATAAGCTTCCTTAATGTTTGTCTGTGATATTAAGTTCTTTGATTATAAACTGATTTTATAGGCTTTCTATGAATATACAAATGAAATGGCTAATCTATAGCTTTATGGATGCCTAGACTCCTTTTTTTTCGCAACAGATTAATATGAATAGATTGAAAATAATATATATAATTCAAGAGGCGGTAGCATGACACTTGTAAGCATGTAATAAATACTTTAAATTCCCTCAGAGGTGGTCGTTATATTTCATAGGAAATATCGCTAATTTCCTTACATATTACGATTCGCCGTAAAAATCTTAATTATTTAAAAATAAAATATTTAACTCTGATCTTTCAAAAAAAATTAGGGGATAAAAATACCGATTTAACAACCCAAAAAAGCGTATACTTTGAGGTCTTCTCGAGAGCATGGTTCGGTCAATAATTGAATATTCGCAAAATGCCGTACATATTCCGATTCGCCTTTAAAATCTTAATTTATTAAAAATAAAATATTAAACAAATTCAGAAAAATTTTTGTTCCCAATTTTTGAAAATTTGATAAGGGGTAACATCATTAAAATTGTTAAAAAATTGACAAAAAATTTATTGTTGTATATTTCTAAAGTCATTATGCAGATTAATTAAGCAACTAAAAACTGATATAGAAAAGCTTTCCGAATTGAGATTAGGGCTGTTTTGGCTTAGTTATGGCTATTTTTAACTCTGATTTTTCAAACAAATTAGGGTATAAAAATACCGATTTCACGATCCAAAAATGGATATCCTTTGAGGTCTTCTCGAGAGCATTGTTCGACCAATTATTGAATATTCGCCATATGTCGTACATATTCCGATTCGACGTTAAAATCATAATTATTTAAAAGTGAAATATTAAACTCTGATGTTTCCAAAAAAAATTTGGGTATACAAATTTTTGTTAAAAATTGATTGATAATCATATTATATCCATTGATAATATTCAGCAAATTGTTCCCTTTAGGCTTTGTTTAAACTGAATTTATAAAATGGTATTCCTTCCGATTGAAATGAAACATTTAGTGAAATGTCACGTCAAAGGCAGAACACTTAGATATGAAAGCATTTTGTATTCCTGTTCCTCCGGTTACTGCACGTCAAGGTCCTTAATATTCACTGCCTTCCAATAAAATCTTTAGGAAACAATAAAGCAACATTGTTAACTAAATACAACTATAATTTGAACAGATTTGTCACACGAAATCTAGACACAAAAGCGTGTTGGAATTTCTATAAGAACGTCCTTTCGCTACTCTTTCTTATATTTGCAATATAATTCTCCCATCTCTGTGGATATTCTATTAGTATTTTGTTATATTAATTGTCAACTGATATGCGCCAAGAAGAATTCGGTATACACCTTCGGGTATTGTGTAATACCGAGCAAATGTAATTAGTGCACGCACTTCGATTACAACTGATTGAAGTTGGCCGCAGGAGAAGCGGATCGACGGATCGAGTTACGACTACTTGGATTGCCTTGATTAATTCGAGGGGTGTGAATTACCGAAATGGCTTGGGACTGCCACCTTCGACATTGTGACGACAGCAGCGCAGTGTCCTAGGACAGTCATTCATCAGAAAAGTGATAAACAAAGAGCGGGGACATTCCACCTTCGGTTAGCGGAAAATTTCACAAAATGCCATATACACGTATTCTCCACTTCGATTCTGCTTCTTGTCAACTGTCAGTCGCAGACAGTCCACGGATTTGTGCTATCTATTTATGAATAGCTGAGGGATTCCGGTGTATGGGTGCTTAATGTGTAGTGAACTTACCTTTTCGTATCGTCCTTGTCATCGCTTTCGTCGTCCATTTTCGTATCTGTGGGGTAGTTCACTTCAAGCCGCTTAAATTTTCAAAATCACCAAAAAATTCAAAAAGAAAAACCGAAGAAAGTTCGGAACTTTCCACTTCTTTTGAAGACTCTTGCTCACAACTGCCACAAAATTTATTTACACGCTCACATAATTTTGTTCATTTGTTTCTGTGCTGTGTCGGTTAAAGTTCAGGTAATGTTCACGCAACAATTGATTTCCATATGCTCAATATGCCACATTTTGAAGGCCTGCAAAGGGTTGATTATTATTTATTATATTATTTTATTACAAGAATTTTCTTTTGTGATTTTTCCCGACGCGTTTTCCAAATAATTTTGCCAAACGCCGCGCTCTGTCAGCAACAAGTGCAGTTGTGGTTCTGTCTCGGCCTGTGCCTGCTGCCTGCTTCGAGCAGCATCCTCCGGAGTGGCAGCATCCTCCATGGGTTATGTAATCCCGTAAGCTGCGCCTGCGCAGGCTCCACGGATGGAGGCCCCGTGGCCAATTTGCCAGTTGGCCGTGCCAATCAATGTTGCACATTTGCAACCCCTGAAATGTATGCTACGCTATTTTGTCATGTTACAAAATGCGTTCAGCGAATGCCATAACAACCATTTGGGGGTGGGAGTGGGAAGTGGGAGGGTGTGCCGGGAGGGATTGGACTCGGCCTGGGCTGGGCGGGTTGTGGGCGAGTGGCCAGGAGAGCGAGTGGAGCAGCTGCTAACCAATTGCCTGGCTGCAGCCGGCCTTTGGCTATAAATAAGCTGCCATGCACGCTCGCTTGGCTATTGCATAATTCTGTGAGTATATTTGATATTTATTCGGCGCTGGCTGCCATCTCAATCATCTCCTGCAATTTCAACTTGTTTTCATTCACACCCGCAAATTTTATTCCCTGTTAATTGACGGCGACAACATTTAAAGGGCTTCGGCGAAAAGCAATTTCTTGGCAAACAACAACTTGGAAACTTTAGAGCAAATGTCAAAGGGCTTGCAAGCCTCTTAAATGCATTTTTCAAATGGAATGAGGTATAAACTTTATGCCCAGAAGCCGCTATGACGTTGGAGTCCAACCCATTTAAAGCTGGACGAAAAATCAGCGTTTAATTAAAATGTGCAAAGCAGCTTATAATTTACATCTGCCGGGTCCGCTGTAATTAATCCTTTTAGCTCCGTTTGACCAGAGCCTCATAATTTCCCACATGTACACCGTAGTATTTTAAATACACATCAAAGGCAGAGTTCCGTCCCGTACCTTTTGCCAAGTGTTGCTGGTTAACCGTAAGTAGCTGTTGGCTGGCCCAAACCCAGACCGTTTGTTGGCTTGAAATCTTGCCAGATAATTGCCAATGACTAGCTTAATGGCTCGGCTCGCATTGCAATTAGTGCGGTCGGTTTGGTTTGTCGCAGAGTGCAAAGAACATCATGAAAAAGGGTTCAAATTGAGACATATAGAGACGGTGTCGGGTGCTATTATTGAAACGTTTAGGTTTACCTCAAGGAATCTGGACTAATTGCCATTCAGTTAACTCAATTACAATCTCTGGAATTAGTGGGTCAGAGACTTTAAACTTTAGATCCAATAAAAGCGTTTAAATGCTAGGTTAATCTGAGAGAAACTGCTTTATCACCTGTGTATTGAATAATCAATGAAGTCAAGCTAAGGGCTTCTCGAGTTAAAGCTCCGTCAGTTTAAGTTATTAAACAATTAATCACTTTCTAAAATGTAATCACATCTATATGAAATCTAAGTTGATCTCAATTAAAAGAGAGATCTTTAGGTTATTTAATGGTTCATTAAATACTTATCCAGATAAAATCCATTTGTCTAAATGGACCTCGAATTTATTTAGTGCTTGAAAGACTAATTTTGGAAAGTATATTTTTGGTAGTATTGAAAATGACTAGATTATTCGTTAGGCTCTGTTTTATTTAGTTAAATTCATTATATTTGTATTACAAATTAATAAATAGCTTTTGAACAGGGTTTAATGGTTTTTATTTGAAATAAATTTTATTGTCTTAGCTATACGAGATACAAGACGATTATAATTTATTCTCTTTAAATATTTGTAATAGTATATTCGCTTTTATTGATTGAACTCTGATAAACAACTTTAGAGGAAGGTTTAAGTAATATTAAAGCTTATTAAAACCGCCTTAACTGCTTTCAGTTTATGTAATTGCACTCTGAAAATATTATAATACAAATAAGTAAGCTAAGTAAATTAATTATTTGTTCTGTTTTAACTACCTAAAAATATTAATATATAATTCGGAGAAGAGGATTCTCATCATCACACCGAAAAAAAGAAATTTCTAAGGCAACAATAATAACGTTTAATGAATTTATGATATTTCTTTGGATTTTATTGATTGAACTCTGATAAACAATATTAGAGGCAGGTTTAAGTTATATTAAAGCTTATTAAAACCGCCTTAGCTGCTTTCAGTTTATGTAATTTCACTCGGAAAAGATTATAATACAAATAAGTAAGTTAAGTAAAATAATTATTTGTTCTGTTTTAGCTACCTAAAAATGTTAATATATATTCTTTTAATTCGGAGAAGAGGATTCTCATCACCACATCTAAAAAAGAAACGTTTAAGGCAACTAAAATAACGTTTAATGAATTTAAGATATTTCTTTGGCTTTTATTGATTGAACTCTGATAAACAATATTAGAGGCAGGTTTAAGTAATATTAAAGCTTATTAAAACCTCCTTAACTGCTTTCAGTTTATGTAATGTCACTCTAAAAAGATTATAATACAAATAAGTAAGTTAAGTAAAAATGTTAATATATATTCTTTTAATTCGGAGAAGAGGATTCTCTTCATCACCTCGAAAAATATAACTCTTAAGGCAACTCTAATAACGTTTAATGAAGATAGCACCCCTATATCTCCTCCTCACCAGTCAGATTAAACATTTGGCATTGACAACGAGGTTTGTTGTTGATTTTGCGAGTTAATGGCATATATTTATAAGCATTTGCAATGCGGAAGCCAATATCTTGGCAAAAGCATACATGTGAGCATATAAATAATGAAAAGCCCGGAAAGCCGGTTGGCGGCAGAGCAATGGCAAGTTTACTCAACCCGGCCGAAGATCGTTGACTGACCTACTCACGAGCGCCGAGCGTCGAGAGCCGAGAGATATAGCCACTATATCTATAGCCCTCTCTTTCCGCCAGCACTCGCCCCGTCCCGCTCACTTGCACTCTCTAGCGCCTGCTGGCCCGCTCTGGCGCACGACGAACGGCGGGGGAACTAACGTCATTTGATTGCATTTGTAAAGCTTCGCTCAGTTACAAAAAAAATTATCGCATACTGTCGATGTGTGGGTAGGTTACATATATAAAACACACACTTGGGTGAGTCTTCCTCTCTCCCTCTCTCTGTGTGTGTCTCTTGATTTCTTTGTCAGTGAACTTGAGCTTTTGCTGGCCAATGCTAATTGCATTGCGATTACAGCATAGTGCCCGTGTGTGAGTGATAATACCCAATACTCATACGACCCGTTGTACAGCTTTTGTTTTTTCTCCTATTCCTATTCCTCTTGGTTCCGGAAAGCTTGTAATATTTTTTGTCTTACTCTCGCGCGTGTTGTTTTAAACTTGACTTAATTGAATTTTTCACTATTTTTATACCCGGTACATGTAGGCTGCAAGGGTATTATAACTTGGTGCCAACCGAGAGTGTAACTGGCAGAAGGAGAAATTTCAGACCCCTTTGGGCATATATATTCTTGATCAGCGTCACCAGTCGAGTAGATTTAGCCATGTCCGTCTGTTTGATCGTGTAAAACTACAAATCTAGGACACTATAAGAGCTAGAGCTACCAAATTTGGTGACAGCATTCCCATCTTTTGAAAGCAGATATAAAAAATCATGAAAAACATACGTTTTTCATATAGCTATTGTATATATTTATATATATATTTCATAGCTAATATCGTGATATATATGAAATAAATACATTTATGCGGACATGGTCTAAGAATTTGAATAAAATCGGTTGATAAACATGGGAGTTATAACACATTAAAGTTCTTCTATCTACATCCTTGTCGCACTCGCACACTGATCCGCCGCAGATGGTTAGTCGAGTCTCGAACCTTGGCTCCGAACTAAGGCGTACGAAAATAAAACTTTGGTTCATATTTTCATTGCTTTTAGAACTTTTATTTTTTAATGTAATGGTTTTGAAGAGTCCTGGAAAGGTTTATCTGTTGCCTTTCAGTTTTATGTAGCTTTGGGTACCGGGTATCTCACTGTCGGGCACTCTCCACTAAACCTTTCTTACTTGTTTTTCCCTATTTTTTTGTTTGTTATTTATATCTCTTGCCAATTGCCGTTCATTGATTTATTTTCTTTGCGTTCGTTCCCCCTGGTTTAACTCTCTTTTCTAGTTAAAATTCCAAGGCTAAGTATAGTTGTAAACTGTTAACACGATTTATAGGGTTAAAGGCCCCTCGATGCAACTGGTTCTTTAATGATAGAGTTGCACTTTTTTTGGACTTGCAAAATGGTTAATGAAAGGGCTTAATAAACGGATCTTCGAATGGCCTTGCTATAAATGGGATGGGTTACCCATTTAACAATAAATCAAGCGTTGAGATGAGCACTTGATCTTGAGTAGCTCGCCTGTTCAGTATCATCATCTGTTCATCGCATCACATCATCGAACCTCATAATCGTCATGATTTAGTGTAGGGATCGGGGAATTCACAGAGAAAAGACTTCTAAAGTTGAAAAGACTTAACCGTATTTTAACCGGGAGTTTACAACACCCTGCGGATCAGGTTTAATTTAGAGAGAACTTTAAGGTTGTGGAAAGATTTAGTAGAATCTTTAAAAATAGTCACTGACCCACTTCAGTGACATGCTAAATAATTGCCGCCATTCTTAAAAACTGCCAGAAGCTTTCTTCAACTTATCTTCCTTTGTTTTCAACTAACTACATTTGCAAAAAAACGAAAAATAAAACGAAAAATACTCCTGACGACATGAGGCAGTTGTCAATCAGTTGCTTATCTCACCGTATCAACAACCAGCTATTTGCTCAAAACGAAAATGAAGTAGACGCAGCGAAAACGCCTAGAAGTGCAGTTAACTGCAGAAATCGCTTAATTACATTTCGTAATTGTGCCACATTTTATATCATTTTATAGCGGAGAGTTCGACACACTGGCAGGTATTTTATAAAGCATTTTGCCTGGGCTTATAGTTTCTTAGTTGCTTGTCAATTGAAATAACTCTTGCTGAGAGCGTGTGCGGACACCGCATGATCACACACCACTGCACGAAATGCACACGCGCACTCACACACTCACACACCCAGGCACACTCCCGCACACAGGCAGACAGACACACACACAGACACACACCCGGGCCAGTCAAACGCTGACGATGACGTTTCAAAAATTCAAAAAGACGCCAGATCCGAGACCTGAGACTTGTCAGCCAACAATAAAGAAACAACAAGAATACAACAACAAATTAAAATAAAACAAATGAAAAGCCTGGCGACTGGGGAGATACCTAGCTAGTTATTTCCCGGAAAAGCCTACAGAATCGTGGCAACTATTTGCGGGATTTTAGTGTAAGCATAGTGAACTGGAAATATGGTAAACCCATAAGGGTCATTCGATCACTTTTAAGTGATTTAAGTTAATAATAGGAATAACAAAACTATAAACCTTTAGATCGATTGAATAGTATTAGAAAAAAACGCATTTAAAGGGTGCTTTCTTATTTGAATTACGTTAAAGCTTTTATAATTATTTTTTATATTATAGAAAGCGTTCTTTTACGTAGATACTTTTGCCCAATTTAACGTAATAGTGACTGACTCTATGTATTAAGTTTTCATCAGCGAGTTCCCCATATAACTTTTAACGACCATTATTAGTTAATTACTCAATAAACCAACTCAAGTATATACAGCAATATTGTATCGAATCAGATTTACATGCACTGCAACCTGGTAATACCAAACTCAAACACTATATACCCGTTTCTAGTATATGGGGTATAAAAGCCGACTTTGACAATGAAAAAAAATGCAACAACAAGGTGCACATACTGATACCCATACCTATGCATATATATACATTTTATAATAATATATCTGAGATATTGCGCAGGCGCATGCATATAGCCAAAAGCCCAGCTAAATTGTTGTAATTTTTGGTTGAATGCACTTTAGTTTTTAGCGAGAATTCTACCCTCTCCGTGTTCAGGCTTCTTCCGTGTGGTATATATCGCCTTATCTCCCTTGGCTCGGCATTTCCCTAATTGATTTTTAGTTTTTTAGTCACTGCAGTTGTTTGGTTCCATTGCACTTTTCTTTCAATTATTTTCACTTTACTTTTATGGAGCACACATAATAACCATTTAGTCGCAGCTGATTTGTGGACCTGGCTCACATCTTTGGCAATTAGTAGTTAAATTCATTTAGTTATTTAGCTAGCACTTGGGGCATCGGTTATTGCATAATATTTTTAGTATTATTACTTCAGGCTTTAACACTTCATCATGTAACGATTACACTTTATTGGAACATCACTATATTGCTTTAATTGGCTTGTAGAAAACGCCCCATGATTAATTTTTTTTATTTATTTCCAACCGTATATGCCTCTTCAAGGGCTCATCCACTTCTGTCCCTCGGTTTACACTTTATTTCTCTAAGAATTATTTCATATTTATTACTTTTATTATTGCTCGAGTGTGCAAATCGTTTTTAAAGGTTACATAACAACTTTTCCCGTTCTGCTTTGCTCGATTTTATTTACTCGCCGGCTTGCTTTTTCTCATATGCATATTGAAACAGAACCCTAATAATACAAATACAAAAAATATTTGGGTTTTTGCAAACGTCTTAATTCATTTCCAAAAGGTTAAAAATTGCCATTATTTTCGGGCTATATCAGCAGAAAAATTCCAAAATTCTGGCGACGCTTGAAGAAGGGAAAGACAACAAAAATCGAAATCAAAACCGAAACAGAACCACAAAGATAAAACGGCGTGTAAATCGTGATCAAGTTACACTCGGAGACAATATTTGACGACAGACCGGCTAGATCGAGTATTTAATATAATTACAGCACGCTTAAGAACCGGGCGGAATCCGAAAACCGAGAGATACGAATAAACCGAATCCAAATCCGAATCCGAACCCGATCCGGAAGGCGACCGTAGAGCGCATATATGTGGAGAGAGATCCGCTCGTCGACGCAGCGCGTGCTGGACTCAAACTGAATAAGTGCACGAGTAGTGCAGTTTCTAAGCTCGCGAAAAAAATAACACAAATGCGAAAAGCCCGTCGATAAACGAAAACGGCGAAATGCAGCGAAATGCGAGCGGGACTCTGGGAGTCCAGAGGCGGTCTTCTCACAGACACAGAGATACTGGGGCGCGCGGGAGAGCGAGACTACAGCCAAGACTGCTTCAGTGCCGGCCGGGGCGTATACGCGATATGTGTGAACATTCCGAGCGTTACCTGACTGACTGATTGAGCTCGGGCCGGTCACTCGGCTATTATTTAATACGTCGCTGCCATCCGAGTGCACTGCAGGCTTCTCCCTCTCTCAGAACCCACTCAATTGCACCGATCGCAGATCTGAGTCGAGTCTTTATCTGTCCGCCTCTCGGCGGCGGCGGCTCTATCAAACTATCAACACACTCAGGGTCGCCTGAGCTCTCTACCTCTCCCAACTCGGGGAGTATCATGTTTTTTCTATAGTTCTGCTTTCTACCTTTCTGTTTGCTGTCCGATATTCCGGGTGTCTCTGCGTGCAATTCTGGTATTTCGTCTGGAGATTACAGATATAAGGGTCTCGCTGGTGGAGAGTCTCCCTTCCAAGGGAGCTGAGTCAACAGGCTTTGTTTGCCTCCAGTTGAGTTCAAGGTCTGGCCTAAGGGTGAGGATTTTGTCTGGCCTTAGCTTCCAGCAGGGAGGATGGGGATGTCATTTTCAAAAAAATAAAGTTTAAGATAGAAATTATACTGAATAGTTTTAGTATTTATATAACAACAACTTTTATAACCTAGACAACTTTTTACATCATGAAAAAATGGTAAAAAATACATAAAAGATAGCATTTACAACCTACAATTTACATAACTCAGACAACGTTTTACATCCTGAAAAATTGGTAAAAAATACCTAAAAGATAGCATTTAAAAGTGTTTTTTTCCAAATAAAATATTTGCTAATTAATACAATTAAAATTTTATAGTTCATATAATGAATCAGCCGTGGCAGGTCATTATTTAATTTTCCAACGAATATAATATATTCAACAATATAAAATAATATATAATATTTTCATTTCTTAGTAAATATACCAATATATATTTAATAGTTACCAGTGAACCCTTAACCTTCAACGCTTCATTACGTTTAAATTGTAATAATGCATAATACTTTCAACAATATAAAATAATATATCTTCTTAATGTCTCAGTAAATATACCAATATATATTTAATAGTTAACAGTAAACCCCTTACCTTCAACGCTTCTTTATGTTTAAATTGTAATAATACATAATTATTCATAAATATAAAATATTATATCTTTTTAGTCTCTCAGTTAATATAATAATATATATTTAATAGTTACCAGTAAAGACCTTACCTTCAACGCATTTAATTTTGTATTAATACATAATTGAATTTTAATTTTTCTAACACTCAATACTTACCAGATCTAATTTCTAATAAGACCTCTTGGTTCATTTAAATATTTTTATAAAAATATTTATGTAAGCTGCAGCTATCTATAATAGACTGAATTTACGACAATTTAAGACCTTTTAAAGATATGCAAGTGATATAAAGCAAACTGTTAAAGTAACGTAAGGCAAATATGAAATAATTAATATTTAATTAAAATATATGTAATTATTAAGTGGAAACTTGGGTTTCCAGCGGACTAGCTGGTCGTTTCATGGGTTCTACAGCCAGGGCCACTCATTCATTTATATTTTGCGTACGCAAATTCCCGCTATGAATATTTCATAAGTATAACGAGTTCAGCTCCAGACATGTCTGAGATATATGCCCCTAGGCCAGCCGATCCATAGCCATGATCTCCGTTCCATAAGAACGCCACAACTGGAGCAGAATCCAGCAATGCTATGCCAGCTTCTGTGGCAGCATATCAACTAATCGATTCCGATTCTTATTCCATAGTTGCCAAATCGCGAAACACCGCTTGCACTAGAAATTTGATATTTATCAGATGCTTACGTAACCATGCAGTGCTCTATTTGCAATTTACAAGTTTTGCTCGATTTGATTTGAAAGTTTTATCGGTTTATGCAACGCACAAGATATATATGCATTTATTCACAGAGGCAGTGGTGCAGTGGCAAGTATTTTTGGATCAACCAAGAACCAAAACTATATTTATTAAATATATATTTTATCCATTAGAGTATCTTTCACTCGCTCCCAAATTGTAGAATAAATTCGCCTTTTTATTTATTTTATATTTCAATTGTTTTCCTCTTTATTTTACATCATTATTAAATTAAGAAGTACCAGTAAAAAATTGTTTAGCACAAAAAACACAGAGAAAAAATGTTTGCTGATTTGATCTTAAGCATTTTAGAAATCTGAAATACATATCTTTATATAGATTTACATAATAACTTCTCCATATAAAGTAGACACAAAAAATAATGTCGATTTTGGGTGTTTCATTTGTTTAGTTGCTAAACTTAAATATAAAATGATTTAATTTAGGTGTATGTGTATATACGTTGTATAAAATTATATAAATATTTATTTGACAAAAGGTTGTTGATTTATTTAATTGTTTTGCGTTGAGCTGAAAATTAAATTCGTGTTCTATAGCTAACGTAGATACATACATACATATAGAGCTTTAAGATTATCCGATAAAAGATATTTACAAAGATAAGGATGTGCCGACTGATAAAGCAAATTGTTGTTTTTAAAATTGATTTGCTTTATAGGGAGAGCTTGAAAGTTATAGAAAGAATAAACAAAATGAGCGTGAGGCTTAGACATAGAAGTAGAAATAGAAATAGAAGTAGAAGTAGAAATCAAAGACAAAGCAAAGTTATATCAAAGTTATATCTCTTCAATAGGAATGCGGGCTGAAGATACAGATACGAATACAGAAATAAGCCTTTAGCATATAGAATTGTATATATAGGTATATATAGGTGAGCATATCATTTAGTTAGCCTTAGCATAATCAAGAGAGAGTAGGGTCTGGTTATAGAGAGTGGGGCAGAGTGAAAGTGTGAAGTGTCCATAGTGAAGTTAAGTCAAGTTAATCAACGGAAAAGCTATTTCAAAATTCATTACACATTTGTTCTCCTACTGTTCACTTCCGTCATAACTAGTTGCTAGTTCAGTTTGTTACTAATTTACTTCTTGTATATAGAGTTTTTAGTTTCGTTTAGGTATATCAAAAAAATATTGCAGATTGTCTTAGAGTTCCAGCCGCTTTATACAAAGTAAACGAAGAGAAGTTAATGTCTTGTCTTTCCTATCCGACTTTTTGTTACTAGGTGTATGTTTCTTGGCCTTTGAATTGGTATCTCGTTTAATTTTTTAAAATGTTTCAATGCTCAAAATTTGTGTGTTTTGTTTGTTGTTTGTTGTTTATAGAAACCATGAGTTCTGTCTGCTTAAAGTTGAGTTCACTTCCTGGCTTATTTCCTTTCCTTTTTGCTCCTGTCGTATTTTCAAGATTTTGTGGAATGTGGTTGTAGTTTTAATTGTAGTTGTTGATCTAGGGAAATTAGGTTGACAGTTGAGGGTGTAGTTTTGGTGTCGGGGTTTGCTCCTAAACAATTATTTCTCCTGGTCGCGCCTCTAATTTACTTTACACTATACATCGTACACACACAGGGTTATCGGTTAGAGCTAAAGATTATGTTTCTGCTGATCTAGTGATAATTTTGGTTCTGCTAAAGTTGCTCGCTTTCGGTTTTGGCCCCTAGGATTAACATGTAACGTTCGATTACAAACGAAATGGCTTAGACACAGAATTTACAAAATGTATTTCTCGCATATATTTCCGACTTCTAGTTTATGTATCTCTCGTTTAACTGAGGAGAGGATCCTTTAGAGGAGCAGCTCCTCGTCTGTGTGCGGCTCGGCTCCGTTCTCCGCAAACAGGCAGCACTCGTCGGCGCCGGTGGAGGCCGTTTCCTGCTCCTCGCAGTCGAGATCGAGGTGGTGGTGTGCCTGCTGGGGCGACTGAGGTGCCTGCTGGTGGTGGTGCGTCGGCTGCTGGGGATGCCTGAGGTCCCGCAGCCAGTCCAGGGTCTTGTCGATGGCACGCAGCCGCTTCTTCAGCGAGGTAGTGGCCAAGATGTCCACCTGACAGGGATAATTAAGTAATAATAATTAGTAAAGACTTTCCTGAGATACTTTTAGATGGCTTCACTCACCATTAGCTGCTGGGAAAGTGGCAGCAGGGCTATGACCCACCAGGCCCAGGCCGGCCCATCGCTGATCAGCTCCCAGTTGGGCTCCAGCGGCGGCATCTGTCCATAGCTCTGCAGGATCTCGTCCTTCTGCTCTGTGCTGAGGCTCTCGAACCAGCCGCTGGCCTTGGCCAACACCATGCCCTGCATCTCGGCCAGGATCTTCATCTGCTCCTTGGCAATGGGCTCATCGCAGATATACTCCACCTTGGCCGTCTCATAGCCATCCTTCTCGTTCCGCGCCAGTATCTTGAAGCGCTTGCAGCCAATGGTGCTCAGTATGGAGCAGCCGTCACCCAACTGGACGCAGTCACGGATGTCGAGGATGGTGCCCACATCATAGTAGCGCGACTTGCCGCTATTCGGCTGCACAATGCCAAAGGTCTTGTCGCCGGACTCAACGGCTCGTCGCACCATCAGGCGGTACCGGGGATCGCAGACAAACAGTGGACATGGCACCGCTGGAAAGGCGGTGGTGCAGATAAATACGGGTACGGAGGGCTCCTGGTCGATCTCCTGGCGGAAACGTGCCTCGTAGTGGTCTGGAATGAATCGTTTCATTGCGGCTTCTAGGAACTTCGTCACTGGCCGCTTGGCCAGCGCGAAAGGAACTGGCGAGGATGAGCCCGGATGCAGGTGTATCTGATTCTGATTCTGACTGGCACTGGCACTGGCACTGGCACTGGCACTCGCACTTGCACTTGCACTGGCACTGGCATTGACATTGAATTCCACAAGTGGTGACATGCACAATGGACACGGGGAGTTGTAATCCATGCAACGATCCAAGCATACCAGGCAGTACGTGTGTCCGCACGGGGTAACCACCGGCTTCCACAGCGTCCGGCAGCACACCACGCAGTCAAAGTCACTGGCATCGATCAGCTGCCCGGCCACCGCACTCACCGCCAGCGATGGACCCGATCCCTCCAGCTCTGCAAGATTAAGGATACAAAAGAGGCATTAGTACAAGGTTCTGAGAAGATCTCTCCTCCAAACTACTCACTTCTCAGTCGCTGCAGCTCCTGCTGTGTCCGCTCCAGTACCCCGGCGAATAGGCGGCTACACCGCTGACTTCCTCCGCCGGCTGCCTCAGTCTGATTCACATTCTCCTCCTCCTCCACCACCCGGCCGCTCAGCGGTCCCATGGCCGCGGACCATTTCCGCTTGCAGTGCTTCCGGTTGGCATGGCGACGTGGCTGCAGATCGAACTGCTTCTGCTCGAAGACATGCCGCTGATGGCGATGGTGGTCCATAAAGTCCAGGGCACTGGGGAACAGAAAGTCACCGTCCAGATGCAGGGATCCTGGCTCACCGCCATCCACCTCCACATCCACCTCCTCCTCCATGTCGTCGCCGGCCATTATGTAGTTGTCATAGTGACCGAACTCATCCTCCACATCGTCCAAGTGGACATGATGGTGGTGGTGGTGATGGTGGTGGTGCTGCTGCTGTTTCCTCCGCCGGGTCACCTGCTCCCACAGGAGGGGATAGGGCTGCCGTGAGCTGGCGTAGCTGCTGCGGTGCTGCTGCTGGGAAGCAGGATGCACTGCAGCGGCGATGGAGCAACGATTCTTGGGCAATTGGGCCAGGATACGTTGGAGAATCTGGCCAAGAGAAAGGGGAAAGTAGTTGTGAGTTTGGTGGGTGAATAATTTAATAATAATATTAATTAAGAAACCCTCAATTTCAAGAAAAGTTAAGGATAGGAAACTTTCTTAAGATAACATTGGTTTCTTGGTTTTGTTTTTAAGGTTTCTCAGAAATTTGGATTACTATAATTCATTTAAAAATTGGGCTGAAGGATACTTTGTTTCTCTCTTTGAAAATATATTTCGGATTACCATAATTCATTTAAAAATTTGACTGAAGGATACTTTGTTTTTCTCTTTGAAAATATATTTTACGACGTCTAGACTAACAAAAATTCGCGGGATTATAATTACAACCCATTAGCTTAAATCTAGAGGGAATATAAGATGAATTCTATGTATACCTTGGCGAGATCATGTTGAAATATTTCCGAGTTGCTGAGATTTGTATTCTTATCAAGGCAAATGGCCAAAAAACCATTGTACAAGGCCTCCTCCAGTCGTCCCAGGCCGCTCAGAGCCAGAGCTCTCAAGTAGTGAGCCTAGATATTAAGAAATAAGTTAATATTAAATATTTATAGTAGTAATAGTTAGTTAAGATATAGACCTACCTTGGGTGAAGTGCAGCGCGTTCTCAGGGCATTCTCAATGTCCGCCAGAGAACTTTGGTAGTGACTTAATTTGAGGAGAACTTCGGCACGCAGGCAGAGACTCTTGAAATTTGCGGGCGCTGAAAAATATTAAAAGAAAACATTATTATTTTGTATTTTAACTGCTTATAAAAACAAATTGAAGATATGTAAATCAAGTGAAGCCCCCATGAATGTCGGCTTCGGGCCAATTAAATTGTCAAAATTTGGCGGCAGCATGGAAGAGCTCTCGGCGTGCCGCCCAAGCAATTACATCTGCCAATACTATATACTATATTAAGTATAACGATCTAGACGTGCAAACAGCATATACAAATGTGTTTGCAAGTATTTGTGGAAAATGTTCAGCCGGCGTGAAAATTAGACAATTAGACTTTGACATTTCCTCCTCCCTTCTGCCAGTTTTCCCTTACGTTTGTCCCTCAAAGAGGACAGACGCGCACTTGTTTCTACAGATGAGATAGGTTCCCTTCAATATTTATTTAATTATATTATTATTATCAGTATTATTTCTTAAATAGAAACAGAAATTGCTAACACATGAGGTTTTTTTAAAGTTCTCTTTACTTAACTGAGTCATAATAATATCTAAACATATATTTCATGAAATAAGCTATAAGAAAATAGATTTGTTAAAATGGAAATAATTAATATTATAAAGTTATTTACCATTATACTTAAATAGCAACACTTATTTTGACAGCTGATAATATTTCTTAAATAACAACAGAAATTGCTAACCCATGAGGGTTTTTTTTTAACTTGTCTTTACTTAACTGAGTCCTAATAAAATCTAAACCTGTATTTCCACAATGAAGCTCTAAGAAAATAGACTTGTTAAAATGGAAATAGTTAATATTTTCATGTTATTAACTATTTTATACCTAAATAACATTATATACCATCAATAAAATTAATTTTAATAATTCTATTTGTATTATTTGAATTATTATTATTTAAAAACAGAAAATGCTAACCCCTAAGGTTTCTTTTTTAAGTTGTCTTTACGTAAGTGAGTATTAATATTCTCAAAATTTTGATTTTAACGAATTCAGATATAATTATACAATATATAATGGATATAATTAGTAAAACAGATTTGTTAAAATGAAAATAGTTAATATTTCAACCATTCTATGCAAGATCAGTAAAATTTATTCCACATCAACCTCAGCTAGCTAATAATTGTTGAATATATTCCCTTCCGAATAAATGGAAGACTGAGTTTTTCCCATGTAACTCATTGAGTCATCCATAAAGCGACTGATAAGGTTAATCAGTGATAAGACAAGGTGATTAAGGCAGGCAGACAGACCTAATAAATATTAAAATAAAAGCTAAGCTGAAAAAAATTAAATAAATTCAATTAAGGAATCTGAAATAGCTCAAAACTAACACTTTGCATTGCCTGTTTTATTTCACAGGCTGCCTTATCCGCTCACCGATTAAGACGTTTAATGATTGCTACAGAAAGAGCTTAATATTTCGCGGCCAGCGAATATACTTCGGCCATCGATAAAAGCAGGGCGAAAGTGAAAAAGCCAAGGTAAGTCAGTATAGAAAGTCATTGCAGTGCCTAGGTCATGCACTTCCCTTTGCCGCCCCTGCCCCCACCGCGAACTACCCTCGCTACGTCACGTAGGCCACTTGTAGACAATGTTGCCAGGCGGCCAGCAACATGCCAGCAACATGCTAAGAGAACCTAAGAGTGTTTAACAGCGGGCAGCACTGTTAGGAACATAGCCCCGCTCTTTCAGTTTGCATCTCCCTCGCTCTTTACTCTTAGGCTGTTAGAGTTAAAGAGGCGGTGATATGTTAAAAAGGCGCGCGCAGCTGCTGTTAACACAAAACGCGATTATGTAGCCTAACATTACGCAACATAAAAAGGCGCAACAACAAGGCGACAGAGGCGGCCGCAGCAGCAACAACAACACCAGCAGCAATATGAAACTGAGTGTGGAGGCCCTATAACAGTTTTGTTGTAATTGCCTTGGTGGCTGTTGTTGCTGCCGCTGCCGCTGCTGCTGCTGCTGCCTCTGCTGCTGCTGCAATTGTTACACAAATTGTTGCAAAATGATTACATGGACAAAAGGCAGAAATAAAAACATATCAGCAGGCTGTCCAGTGCACAGAGATCTTCATTTCGGTTTTCCTTGGGAAATATCAATTTATATATCAAATTACAATTAATATATTTCTTATGAAATATATATGTTGTTTAGATAATAAATTAAAATAAATGTAATGTAAATGAACTGCATTTATTTAACTATTGTCATTGTCATTATTATTTGAAAAATATATTTATTTCCTAACCATACGGAATTATCACAATTTTCCGGCCTTTCGAATTTCATTTGTTAATAATTCTTTTTATTTTTTTGTTTAATATTTATGAGTTAATATAATGAGTTATCTATTTTTTTTTCCTTATTTATTATATGGTTTTCCGTAACCATAAAAATATTCTTAATTAGAATTTGTTAGATCTCTATATTAATTGGTTAAATATTAAAAAGTAATACGTTGTAATTAAATTTTTAATGCTTATTGAATGATGCAGTCATGAATATTTATTTTCAAACACATTTACTTAAATTCGTCGTAGTAATATAACCAAAATTTTACTGTCTTTCATTATTATTCCATATATTTCAATATTATTTTATTTATTTCATTATTACTTAATATTTCTCATTAATATTTATTATATTTCATTGTTGTTTCATATTATTTCATTATCATTATTTCATATATTTCATTATTATTTAATAGATTTAATTATTTTCTCATATATTCAATTATATAATATATTTCACTATTATTTCATAAATTTCATGATTAAATTCATTATTATTTCATATATTTAATTATTTTTTAATAGATTTAATTATAATTTGATACATTTTTTATTATTATATCATTTATTTCATTATTATTTCATTAATTTCATTATTATTTAATATATTTCATTATCAATTCATATATTTCTCTATTATTTCACATATATTATATACTTATTTATTTCTGCATTTCTTGCTTAACTTGACTTAAATTAGTTAAGCGATTAACGCCCCAATTTAATAGTCAATTGTGCAGCTGTCTTAAATGTATTTCGCCAGACCTCTGTGTATATTATCTCACTATTGTTTGCTTTGTTTTAGTAATATTTATTAAACAAACAACTCCCAATTGTGCGGGTATATTGCAACATTTGTGATTACAACCGAATGAATTACTTTGATTATGTAAAACGGGCTGTCAATACTTCTTGTTTCTTGTTTCTTGTTTACTTGGTTATGCCTATATTTATGTTGTTTTTGCTTTGCGTGTCGAGAGCGGGGTCCGAAAATAAAATGCCGCTGATATGGGCTTTGTTTGCCAGATAAGAATGGCTAGGATTTGTGGCTGAGCGCGTTATGTGAATGGGAGGGGAATGGGAGTGGAAGTGGAAGTGAAGGTGCCAAAACATAGCAACCTGATAACACGCCAGAAAGTTATTTAACTGTTTATTCTTTAAACGCTTTCTGAACTGTCTTTGTTGGCCAGATGATAAGAGGCTTTCCCCTCCTCTTGTTTTCTATGAAAGAAGGAAAGGATTGTTGGTCTTTTTCTTGAATAAAAATGAAGTTTAAAATAAATACCATAACTATGAAATACTTTTTAACTTAATTTTGATTTAAAAATATATAAATTGTACTAGAAGTTGACTGAGAAAAAATCTAAACAAAATAACAGCAGTTAGTTTAAGAATTTAAAGTGCCTTTAAGTTGTTTTTTAGCCAAGTGACCCTCTCAGAGGCATTAGATACTATTTGTTATTAGATGGGATATATCCCAGATCAGCTTTGCAACTTGGTTGCATTTTATTCAGCCCATTCAAATGAGGTTTCCCTGTTTGTTACGCAATTTGCTCCGTTCCCAGTCTCCAGAGCCACACAACTATATGTACTGTGCATACTAATTATATTTATTTCTACATTATATCACCCTGAAGGGGGCCACGTTCTCGGTGACCAGGCAGACTTCCCGTTCGATCTGCGGCCGTGTGTGTGAGTGTAGCTCAGTATCCATCAGATACTCGTACTTCCACTTACAACCGCAGCCAGTGAGCGAAAATAAAAAACGAATTCAATTAAAATGCAAAACCAAACGCCGCTGATGGCCGCTGTCGCTTGCTGCAGCCGGTTGTTTGTTGTTGTTGTTTTTGCACCAATTTGCACTTATTAGAGAATTTTACGCTCTGCGAACGCCCCCTCTTTGTTTACCCCGCCCCGCAAAATCTACAGATACAACATCTTCCACGCGGGCCAAGTTTCCGTTACGCTGCGGACAATTTAAGCCCAACTGTTGATAAATTGCATTTGGCTTCAGATATGACTCTGCTCACATGTGTGTGCAGTGTATACATTTTTGGCCGTACACTGGGGGAAAAGTATCACTGAATTTGGGCTGGAATAGTAGGGGGGTGTCTTGTATATACTTTATATATATTTTCCTTGATTTGATTATTCTAAAGTTTTATTTTCTTTTGTGAACTGAAAAGTATCACTGAATTTGGCCTGGATTAATAGGGGTTGTCTCGTGAATAAAATAATAAAATAAAAAAAATATAATAATAATAATAATATATATATAATAAATAATATATTCCCCTTGTTTTGATTCCTCTAAAGATTTGTTTTCTTATGTGAACTAAAAAGTATCACTGAATTTGAGCTGGAATAATAGGGGTTGCCTCGTGAATAAAATAATAAAATAATAAAATAATAAAAATATAATAATAATAATAATATATATATAATAAATAATATATTTCTCTTGTTTTGATCCCTCTAAAGTTTTATTTTCTTATGTGAACTATAAAGTATCACTGAATTTGGCTTGGAATTATAGGGGGGTGCCTCGTAAATATTTTATATATATTTCCCTTGCTTTGATTCCTCTAAAGTTTTATTTTATTATATGAAAAGTATCATTGAATTTGGCCTGGAATAATAGGGGTTGCCTCGTAAATACTTTATATATATTTCCCTTGTTTTGATTCCTCTAAAGTTTTATTTTCTTATGTGAACTGAAAAGTATCACTTAATTTAGGCCTGGAATAGTAGGGGGTGCCTCGTAAATATAATATATATATTTCCCTTGCTTTGATTCCTCTTAAGTTTTATTTTTTATGTGAACTAAAAAGTATCTATAAATTTGGCCTGGAATAATAGGGGTTGCCTCGTAAATATTTTATATATATTTCCCTTGTTTTGATTCCTCTAAAGTTGAATTATTTTTCTAAATTAATTATTTCTCTCTCTGTGGCCTCATCTTTTCTGGCCATCGTGTATCGCTTTTGGCGTGAGTGGGCATTCAAAATCCGATTTCGTCACGTACATTAAAAATCGCTTGCAAATTCCCATTGCAAAAAGAACAACAAATAAATAAGACTTGCAATGAATATCGAGGAGAGAGGCGAATTTTCCTTTGGTCTGTCAACCAGACGGCATTGGCATGGATTGCATAATGAAATCAGCAATCGTAGAACTTTGATTTCCGCATAAAAACAACATGAGTGATATAAAGACAAAGGCATTCTTCTAAACCCAAGGTGTTTGTTCATGTGATTTATTTATTTATAAATGAACTGCAACAAACTTATTGAAATGGTAGGTTTTGTGAACGGCTTCCCGTTCTCTGTGCCGCTCAATTCAATTGTGCTTAAAAGTCGTTAAACAATTTGCTAAAAATAAACGCGTTGCGTATACGCCCCATGTCCAGTGCTTTGATTGTTGAGACACACACACACATAGAGGCCGAAAGCCACTGAATTATTATGTAAAAGGAGAATAGAAGGCAGCAAAAACTGACCTAAATACTAAATGAATACCCATAAAACTGCGCCAAGTGAGACGGGAAACGAGCGGCCATAAACGAGCAGCGAAAAGATGGCAAACTTTATGTCCCCATCCGCAGTCGAAACCGAACGCAACCCGCAGGGAAATTGACCGTTTTTGATGTCTATGATGGGGATAACTGGAGTGGAGCCAGCATAAAATATGGCCATTATGCAGATGAAGCTAATTGTGCGGAGTTTGGTTTACGACCCTCGTAAAGTTACGGCTCTGGATGCAGGGAAAATAAATAGGAAAATTCGGGCTAAGACGCGCATAACTCATCTGAATGTGAAAGGAAATATCCTTCGTTAAGGCCAAAATATTTCCTTCCTCTGCAGGACTTCTAACCAGACCATTTTGTTGCCTTGATTGTGCTGTCAGTTCTTTCTTCAATTTCTTACATTTCGCGGCACACAGCGTCTCTGTCAGTCAACAAGGTTCTGATTCAGTGAAAACTCAAGTGCCAGAGAATTGCTTGATAAATGAATCCCAAGGCAGAGCAACAACACCAATTAAATGCTATAGAAATCCCCTCTTGATTTCAAATTTGTCGAAATTTCACAATTTCTAGACAGATTAATTGCACAAAGAGCAGTCCTAGCTATATCCGCCTTCATAATTGTCTTCATCAATGAATGCTCACTTTGCTATTTTGATGCTGCTGACGGAAATCATGAAAATAATGTAAATATTATAATAATTACTCACTTTCAGGAAGTGCTGTCACAGAGCTTTACTATCTCGCATTCCTTGCCTTTGGCAATTCGGCGTTTAATTTGCGCCAGAAATTCTCACTAAAGAATCGTATTTAATTTAATTTTATTTTTATGTTGTATTTTTACGAGGCCCCATGACACACAAGTGTTGTATAAATTATTCGCCTCCTCTGTGCTTAGGTTTATCTGTGTTTTCAATACTTTGTTGGAAATACTAACTGAATTGCGCTCTATTTAAATTCTTTGGCTTGATTTATTTATTATAAATACTTATAAATAAGAAGTACTAATTTCAAGGGTTTTTAAATAGTTGTTTCTTATTAAACAAACAGAGTTGCGCTCTATTTAATTTCCTTGGCTTGATTTATTTAATAGAAATTAGAAGTACTAATTTAAATTGTTTTTAAATAGTTGTTTTCTATTAAACAAAATACCAAAAGAATTGCGCTCTATTTAATTTCCTTGACTTGATTTTTTTTAATGGAATTTAGAAGTACTAATTTCAAATGTTTTTAAATAGTTGTTTATTATTAAACAAAATACTAACAGAATTGTTCTATATTTAAAATTCCTTGCCTTGATTTCTTTAATAGAAATTATAAATTCTTATTTCAATTGTTCTTAAATAGGTGATTCCTAAAAAAATACTAACTGAATTTCGCTTTATTTAATTTTCTTTACTTGACTTATTTAATATAAATTAAAAAGTACTAATTTCAATGGTTTTTAAATAGTTGTTTTCTATTAAACAAAAATCCTTTACTTTACTTTAATTAGAACTACTAATTTCAATTGTTTTTAAATAGTTGTTTTCTTTTAAACAAAATACTAACAGAATTGCTCTCTATTTAAAATTCCTTGCCTTGTTTTACTTAATAGAAATTAGAAGTACTAATTTAAATTCTTTTTAAATAGTTGATTCCTATTAAATAAAATACTAATAGAATTTCTATTTAATTTCCATGACTTGATTTATTTAATAAAAATTAGAAGTTCTAACTTAAATTGTTTTTAAATAGTTGTTTTCTGTTAAAGTTTAAGTAATGTGAATAGTCAGTGGGTTAAATGTCAACGAAGAACCCCGGAACATGAAAATATGGCTGGAATTTTGTTCGCAGTTTGTTTTCCGCTACCCTCTCTCGTTTTTCCCCTAGTATCTGTTATTTTTTGGTGGAAATCAACCGAGTGTGAAGATTTTTGTGGCTGTCGTGGCGGGGGTTACATCTGCGCAATATCGCTCGCTATGCGTTGTCGCATAAATTTTTGGCACTGGAAAAACAAGACGCAAAAAAGTCGAGCAAACACAAATGGCAAATGTCGAAGTTCAGGCCGGGACAAGGCCAAGCGGGTCCGCAAATCCCCCGAGGAGATGATGATGATGCTTACAATTATTTAGGTTGTGCAGATAGAAAATGAAGTGAGAATATCTGGGGTAGGCACTAGCAGGTTCTATGTGTATTCAGGGGTGATTGAACCCCGCCATTTCCCGCTTATTGCGACGCAGAACAACGAGGCGTATGCGTCATATTTGGAAGCTGAAGAGGGTGGAACTATTTTCGAATGCTCGCGCATAAACTTCACTTAAAAAATTCAAGGTGAGGCGGCGGGAGAATGAGAGACTCAGCGAAGTGAACTTCATTTTCAGTTCTTATATAACCCCTTTGCTGTATTTTTTTTGTATTTTTTTTTGTATTTTTTTTTGCTCAGCGAAGCGCAACCTTCGGGCAAAGTGGAGCAAAACAAAAAACCCGATTTAGCCCGAAAAAATGCTGTACAATTCGCCAGCACGCAAATAAAATCAAATGCGAAATTTCATTCAAGCAAAACAGAAAGCATTCCGATTCAGAAAATATTTCAATATTGTTTTGTTTCTTGTAATGCCAAATTTCATGAGGCGCACAAATAATAATATCAGCTGGAAGACGTTAAACCGAAACAACAGCAATTCCAAGCGCTTCAATGAGCGGCCATAATAACAACAACTAGTTGAGCGGACTGAAGGTCAACTGGTGGCCAAGATGGGGCGCGACGGGGCGAGACGGGGGAGTTCTGGCCACACAACTGCGGAAGTTTCCCATTATGTGGGGCGTAAGATATAAAGAAGTTTTTCCATATACAAGTCTCTCTTATATACAACTTTTAAGGCCTTTTTTATTGCTGGTTCTGTTGATTGTCTAAGTCAGGCGGCTTATGCAACGAGAAGGCGAGAAAAATGAAATAAAAATACGAAGCGGAAGGCCGACAACTTCAAAGCTGGTAGGTAGCCACATAAGTGGCTTTTGTTTTATAGTAACTTAACTTAAAAGGAAATGATAAATTCCTTTATGGGCCCATTGATTACGCAGTCTTAGGCGGGGGAGCACACAAAGGGAGGATTTACTTTTATGACAAGACGAGCTGGGGGTGATAATATATTTTACAACATATGATATAACTCACATTAAGTTTTGCGGTAATTATTTTGATATTTTATATAGTGTAGGCTTAATGTAGCTCTATTATTTCTAAAGATCAAAAGGAAAACGTATTTTGTACTTATATAAATACAAGGCTAGTTTAACTTAAACTAAGAGATCAAGGCTTTTAAATAGTTCTATTACATCTATTTAATAAAGATCCCTTAATGCCATAATTTAATTAATACCTCTTAAATAATTTCATATATTTCTAAAGCACTCAATCAATATTTTCCTTTTAAAGCAATTACTAATTAATGTTTGTTTTCTTTCTCTTTTTGGAATACATTTTAAAAGCCTTGCCAATCTGTGAGCCCTATAAACTTTCAAGGCTTCCAATTAATAATTCACTTGAAAAAGTTAAGAGAATGCTTCAAAAACTAAGTTTTAATTGATGTGTACACAATTAAAAGAGCAATATAATATATATATATATTTTTTTTTTTGTGATAAGTTTAGGGAGATTTTGTGCCCCCAACCTCCTGCCCCATTTTCCGGCCCATTTTCCGGCCCATTTTGTGGGCATTTCTCCCACCAATCTCCGCCATATGTTGACTCCGCCGCCTTGCTTGGCCATATGTTGCCTCCCCCCCGATGTCACTTGATAAATGTTTTGTTGTCGCCACCACGCACATCCATATCCCCCTCTATAACCGGATTCCCCCTCCTCGCAGCCATGTTCCCACATCCGTTTCCACTCTCGCGTCTGACGCGCAGTTAATTGATTTCCCAGACAGAAGGGCAGGTCGACGAAAAAAGACCCTCTGCTGACCCGGCCACCTGAGAGCCAAAGCAAAGCTGGCACACAACTAAGCCTAAAGCAGAGCGGGCCAGGCTGAAACCGAAAACCAAAAACCATCAAAATGCATTATGAGGTGGCCTGGTGGTTGGAAGTGGTGGCTGGCGACAACGTACGCCAATAATCCACTTAAAAATCATTTTGGTGGTGGCTGCCAGTGTACTGGCGAAAATTGGGATAATACTTTGGAAAACTAATGGAATTTGGGATTACTTTTCATATATATTTTCTATTCTTGGGAGTTTCTTAGTTTCTAATGGCTGGAGTTTAAAAGTATTTGGTTGAGGGAGACATAAGAATCATTTTAAAAGCGAAACAATTGGTGCAGTATTTCTTTGATTTTTTTACTATATAAATATGGGATTTTTATATATGAAACTTTATATATTTCATTGTTCTATACTATTTTTTGGGGATTTTTTATAGTATATTAATTATATTTATAATTGAATCATTATTGTAACGATTAACTCAAGCTAAGAGATCAAGGTTTGTAAATAGTTCTATTACATATATTTAATAAAGATCCCTTCTATGGCATTAATTTAATTAATACCTCTTTAATAATGTATTATATTTTTAAAGCACTTCAGGAAATATCCTATATATAAATATATATATAATGTTGAAGTTTATATTAATTTAAAGATCAATTCTATGGCATTAACTTAATTAATACCTGTTAAATAATTTATTATATATTTAAAGCACTGCATCAATTGTTTCAGAAAATATCATTTCAAAGCAATTATATAAAGTTGAAGTGTATACCAATTTAAAGAACCCCTCTATGGCATTAATTTAATTAATACCTCTTAAATAATTTATTATATTTTCAAGGCACTTAATTAATTGTTTCAGGAAACATCCTTTTAAAGCAATTATATAAAGTTAAAGTGTATACCAATTTAAAGATCCCCTCTATGGCATTAATTTAATTAATACCTATTAAATAATTTCATATATTTTTAAAGTACTTAATCAATTGTGTTAGGAAATATTCTTTTAAAGCAATTACTTAAAGTTAAAGTTTATATCAATTTAAATACATTAATTTAATTAATACCTGTTAAATAATTTCATATATTTTTAAAGCACTCAATCAATTTTTTCAGGAAATATCCTATATATAAATATATATAAATTTAAAGTTTCAGGAATTCCTATTATCTCAGTGCTTAATTTTCCCAAGAAAAGTTACGAAATAGAATGTGGTAGGGCCTTGGAAATGATCTAATTTTCTCAAAGTGCTTTCCATTAGATTCTCCAGATCTATTTTCGCACATTCCCCCCTGCCTGCCGCCCCCCGCTGGGCTATTTCGGTCCGCTTTTCACTTATGTAATCAGCTAGAGTCGCCAATCAGCCCCTAAACGCTGTTCGATAAGAGAACAGAGCAAAAAAACAAAGAAAAGACCATACAGCCAACGAAACCGGCTTTTTTTATGCAAAGCTGCCAAAAATATGAGTAAAGTCATGTAAGCTGAGAGGGGGGGCGACGGCTGTGGCTTAAGCATTGCGTGAGCCGAGGCTTGTGCAATCCGCTAAGAGAGAGAGATGGCCGAAAGAGCCACGCAATGCGAGGTGGTCCAAAAGCAACAGTTTTTGGGAGAGCGCCGCAAGAGAAAGGCCAAAGAGAAAGGAAGAGTTGCGGCGCAAGCCTGGTCTGTGTCACAGGTTTTGACAGCTCCTCTCTTTCTCCGGGCCTGGCCCGCTCTTTTTGGCCATATTGGTTACCATCTGCAAAGTCGAAAAGTATGTCAAAGTCAAATGCGACTGCGGCAGCGACGACGACGGCGACGACGTCACTTTTATTATGTTTGTTTGGTAAGTGGAGCTCCGTTTTTTCTTGTTTTATTTTAGTTTTTTTTTATTGTTGGTTATGTAAGTTGCCCCAGCGGCCAACTGTTGTTGGTTACGTTGAGCTCGAGGCCCAAGATTTGCCCCAGCTTCCCCCGGCGTCCTCTCCTTTCCGATGTTTGTCGTGGTCGTCGCGGTCTTTTGTCTTTTTCACGCTCAGTCTTGGCCGCCCCTCCTCCGCCCTCCTCCGCCCCGGCGGCAGGCAACCCATTGTTGCTCATTTGTTTGTTGCCAATTTCAACGCTTTTCGGTTGGTTGTTGCCGTGTGGAAATTAAATCGTGATTTGTAAATGCTCTCAAATTTTCGTCTCGCTTTTAATGTTATTTTTTGTTCGTTTTTCATTGCTTTGTTTTTGGTTGCCACAGAGAGGATTTTGCAATTTTGTAATAACTTTTTTTTTTTTTTTGCTTCTCCTCTCCGCTTGGCGATTAAATAATCAACGCTATGTGGCAACCAATACAATGGGAGGTTTTTGAAAGTTGTTTGCGGCATCTAGGCCATTCTGGGCTATCGGAAAATGTCAGCAGCCCTTAAGAAAAAATTCCCTCACATAAAAGTAGAATCAGAAAATATTTAAAAAATATTCTCATTACAAAATGTGAGTTCCCACAATTGCATTTTAAGTGGAAACGCAAAACAGAATTCCAGAAATAACTTTTCCCACTAATTGTTGTTTACAAAAAATTCCTCAATTGCGTAAGATATTATCCCAGTGTCTTATGCAATATTGTTAGGTGATTTTTTAAATTCTTGTGAAAATACTAATTAGAACAGTTATATAATTGCTTCAGCTTTATAGTAGTGACCACTCACACCTGGCCAGAACGAATTCAACATAAAGCATGCTATAATGCCAAAAGTTTTGCCAGCCTCATCGTCACTTCTCCCTTTTTTTGGGGGGCGGAAAAACTTTTGTTTGCTAGGAGCGAGCGAAAGAAGGGTGCAAAAACATTTTAGTTTCGGTTGTTAGTGAAAAAGTTCCAAGTGCCTGTGACCCAAATTCCAAAAAGGGAAGAAGGGAAAACTTAGCAATTTATCATTTAGTGTTAACAGCTTTTGCTGGCCAAATGCTAATTGAAATCCTTTTTGCGGGCAAATCAAATTCAAAGCAATTATGTCATCAACCTGAACTTTGCCTTTACGATTCCATTCTGCCTTCTTTCCGTCAATTAGGCAACACTCCCCGTAACTCGATGATGAAGTCGCGGGTAATTGTTGCATAATTGCACAGGCAAAAATTATTAATGATTCCTTGGTTTTTTTTGTATAAGTGTTACTCTTAAATATTCAATTTCGCTTGAAGAACTGGCTTTAAATTCAAGTATTTCAGTGATTGATATTAATTGATATACATTAAATATTCTCAAAGAAAAAGTATTAATAGTTTTAATTCACACAAAATTATAAATATACTAAAAAAAACAATGCCTTATAATAAACCTTTTGAAAAATATCTATAAGATATATATCTATATAAATATACTATCTATAAATATAAATATACTATCTATCTTTAAAATATACATCTTTATTATATATAAAACCGCCTTTAATATGAAATAAATATAAATAAATCAAATATAAATATTAATGAGAACTCCAAAGCTAATTTAAGGCTTATAAAAACACCCAGTAATAAATATGATTCTAATAATACTGAATATAAAATTAGATACAACTTTTGGTTTTAAGTATCTCAAAAAATCTCTGTGTACTTTGATTTGTCTTTTGGCGGAGTCACGCCCCGTGGAAATCGCTTTGTGGATTTTATTCGCTGGCGGAAAATGTCAGGCTGATGTAATTTTTCAATAGATTGATTAGGATAAAAAGGTTAAGGGTGTGAGGGTGGTTGCCTAGGGCAATTTACCTGTGGAATACTGTCGGGGACTCGTGTCTATTACTCAATAGTCTAACAAATTATTGCTGCTATGCAGTTTTGCTTTTCCTTTTTTTCTGTTTAACTTTTTTACTGATTGCTGATTGTGGGCAGCTATTGTTGGTGTGCTTGTTGGTGTGCTTGTTGTTGTGCTTGTTGGTGTGCTTGTTGGTGTAGTTGTTGGTGTACTTATTGTTGTTACTGTTGTAGTTGTTGTTGGGCAATGCGATAAAGCGCAACACGAGCGACAACAGCAGCAGCAGCAATAGTTACAGCAACAACTTTGCCTACGTTCTATGACATAACTGTAATTCAAACGAGTCAGAGAGCACCAGAGGCAGTCGAAAGAGATGGCAATAGGCCATTAGAAAGAGAGGGGGCGAGCGAGAGACGGCTTGTATAAGTGAGCGGGCGACTTACTTTTGATTTTGCCATAGCCTTAGCTTTGGCTATAGCTTGTTGCAGTCAATTGAGTAATCTCCCCGTTGATTTGTTGCCGCCGCCGCCACTCGCTAAATGTTGAAAGTGAATTTCTGCGAACCGTAATTCGCAGTTTACAATAGAATATTACTTAATAGACAATCTGGCAAAAAGCGTTTGTTTCGTTTTCAGTTTCTTATGACTCACGACTGCCGTCTCAGTCTCTGTTGCAATTGCCCATGCAGTTGTCCTCATTATGCAATTACCAGACACACAACAAGAAAATAACAGTAGACAGTAGCTTTTTTATCTCATTTTTTGTATTTTTCTTGCATATGCCAGTGGCAGGGGGGGGGCAGAGTGAGAGGGCCAGTATCTCAATTAGGAATATGTCTCAATGTTTGTGGCCTTTTGCTTTTGTTTTCTTGGAATTCGAGCCAAGTGTGTGCCTGTGAGCTGATTATTACATCATTTCGCTTGGCCTGACAGAATTTGTGGGTGCAAAACTGGGAAAAATCAAGGGGAGAGGTCTTTGCTTGCGTTTGCACTTCCACTTAAATGTTACATACAAAGTGGCTTTATTACGAAACAATGAATAATTTATAAAGTTATTCAATACAATTATTGAAAAGGGAATTTTTTTATTCAAGGTGTCCCGTTCGTTTATGGGAATTGCCTTCGTAACAGGCCACATTTGCTGACTTAATCTTAACGGGCTTTAATTATGTCATTTATCGAAAGTTGTGTAATCACATATCATTAATTAATAATGTGTTTTATAATAATAATTCAGAAACATAATTCAACTAAGCTTACTCTGTTTAAAAGTGGTTATAAGTCTTAATTCTTCTTAAATATAAATAGTTTCCAAGGAGTTATTTTAGATTAAAGTCTAATCTTTACGGGCTGTAATTATGTCATTTATCGAAAATTATGTAATCAACATATCACTAATTAATAATGCGTATTACTATAAATATTCAGAAACATAATTCAACTAAGCTTACTCTATTTAAAAGTGGTTATAAAACTTAATTCTATTTATATAATATATAATTTATATAATGTATAATTTATATAATATATAATATAAATAGTTTCCAAAGAGTTATTTTAGAGCAAAGTCTAATCTTTACGGGCTGTAATTATGTCATTTATCGAAAATTATGTAATCAACATTTTACTAATTAATATTGTTATTACAATAATTATTCAGAAACATAATTCAACTAAGCTTACCCTGTTTAAAAGTGGCTATAAGTCTTAATTCTCTTTAAATATAAATAGTTTCCAAAGAGTTAGAGTCTCTTAACTTCTGAAATAAACATAAATTAAGTGAAATAGTGCACTCTCAGTCAAGAGACTTTGGCCAAGATATTCTCAACTTGTGTTTAGCGCCCAGGCAACGATACCAACATTTCCACTTGGTTAACTTGGCTGGCCCACACATAAAAAACTTGTTCGGCGTCCTCGACTTCAAAGACCCGGCCGTAAAACCCACAAGGCAAACGCCTCCCACAACTGAATTCCAGAAGTAAATACCAAAAACTTGACTTCAAATGGGAAAAGTTTGCATTTTACCCGATCCGAGCATTTGCAGGCCCAAAGCGAATGAATATTTGAGACAGAAGCGGACTCGAGAACACAAACAATTCCTTTCGGGTTAGAATTCTCATTTGAAAGTCTTGTAAAATGCTGGCTACTTTTTTTCTATTTATTTGTGTTGTGTTTTTTTTTTGGTTTTTTGTTTAGCCATCTAGTGAAATGTGCGATGGCATTTTAGCAATGTGCGCCAGACTTTCGGAGGCGGTGGGGGAATATGTAGCGGCGAGCATGCCAAAAAGTATCTATCAGATACGTGAACACGGGGAATGCCGGCTATGCAACGCATGGCGTCTAGAAGGCACAAAAGACCAGGGTTAGGGGTGGGAGAAAGCACACGCAGAAACAAATAAATCAAATCGCAAGACACTAAATAATATCGCAATAAAGAAAGCAGACAGAAGTGCTAAAATTAACACAATCTATTTTGATAAAGTGCTACACAGAAACAAATATTGTGTGGTCATATTACCCAGTGTAGAGTATAATAAAATACATAAATGGATCACCTATCTATCTACCTATCAACTGAGGATCATCCAAGAGACTTGCCATATAATGATCGTGTTTCTTGCCACAGCATTAGCTTCCTTTCAAAGTCTAACTCGAGTATATCCTATAATCCAAAGTTAATTAGTGATAAATCTATATGATTTAAGGATTCCCTGAGATCGAGAATAGATTTGCCGTGTTTAGTGCCTTAGTTCCAAAGGGAAGGCAAGTTCAAAATTCTATAAAACATGTGTGAAAAACCCCCAACATGATTTTGACACACTGCCACAGATTAACATATAATAAATAATATATAATATATATACCATTAGGTAGATACTACAATCAATTCAATAATGCACCAGGAAGAAATAAACAAAATCATCTATCATTATATGGCCTTTCTTTCCGTGTACTACCAATGTATCTGTATCTGTGACAGCATTGGCAACTGGCTTTTTCAAGGCCAGTTGGGTTTTGTGGTCGTTAAACTCTCTCTCTCCCCCTTTCTCCCCACTCTCGTTGCGGGCTCTTTGTTCACTTTCACGGAAAGAACTCAACGACCTCAAAATGCGCAATAAATTTTAGCTGCCTGCACTTTGGCCAAAAAAAAGAAAGCACTGCTTCCAGCTCTTGTTTGGCTAATTAAAAAATGTTAGCTGCCGCAGAAAAAAGTCCGAAATCAAAAGAACAGTCCGAAATGGGCAGGAACAAATGCTAATGAGTGCAGTCACTTTGAATGATTGCGAAAGAGATTTGGTTTTATTTTAAAAATAGGAGAATGACGACAATGGAGGCTGGCATGGGTAGTCAACCTCAGGCCAAAGCTAAAGCTAACAAGATCAAGGCACTCTCCAAACAATAACCACAAATATAAATACATATATAAATATATTCACTTGTGTGTTGTATTAATGGGGTGAGTGTATGGCTTTATCAGGTGTATTGGCCGAGCAGGCAGCTTGCGATAAGCGTCACGTCTTAATCACATGAATGGATATATTATTCACTCCAGACCCAGTCCCAGACCCAGACCCAGTCCCAGACCCATACCCAGACCCAGACCCATACCCATACCCAGACCCAGTCCCAACCCTTCCCTTTCCCTGGGCACACCCATCACCTCTATATCTTATTGGACATGTCCGGCGAGGAGTACTTATTTGGATGTAGTCGTCTGATAGTCTCGAACAAAGGAAAGGTATCTGCAGGTTTGAGGTCTGGCAGTGGAAATCGCAATTGTCAGGGTCCCGTGAGAAAGTGCAATTATTCCTTATCTTCAGAACAGCAGTGACATATAACAGTTGAGGCTTACCGATTTGTTTATATAAAAATGCGTCAAGGGTGTTGAATAATTGTCGTACAAATTATTTAGTTATGAGTGTTTTATTGATAAAGATTCAGTGGTTTTTACTAAGATATATCACTCCATTCCCTTTAATTATTGTAAAAAGAACTTAAAATTAGTTCTGCCTTTAAACAAATAAATTCCTTTAAATAGAATGCATAACACTTTATAAGCTTTTAGTCAGCAAATTCTAGACAGGAATTCTTAACAGGAATCACCAGCAAATAACACCCTAATTAAGCAACCCCATTTAGCCACATTCTACAAACATTTTCTCAGCCAAGTTGACACCTTTGGCTAATTAGAAAGAAATTACAATTTCATTAACCGCATAAATTGAAATAATTTCCCGCAAAGAAGTCACCGCTCGGAGCTCGTTAGCCCGAAGCCAACTAAGTAATGATTTGAGCCAAAAAGGAAATCCAGCAGGCCATAAAAATTAATGGAAAAGCGGTGAAAACAGGGGCAGCGGAGGCCACGTGGCCGGCGAAATAAAAACGCGAAAAAATAACGAAATTAATTGCACGATTCGTGCTAAATTCTTTCATTCAAGCGGCCAACCCCGACTCGAGAAGGGAACATTAAATGCAGTCGACTGGTCAGCGCGAATACACGCCATATAATTATACGATCGTCCATATATATTTAATGCATATATGTCCGTGTATTATCGTATTAAACTAAAGGGAAAACTGCCTTGCATGACATGAAGGCATTTCCAATGCAATATTTCTAATGAAACGCCGGCAGTTTGCCCTGCTAGCCAAATATGTATTCAGGCCATGTCCTTGCGGCTCATTTAACAACTCTTTCCACTTAGCTCTGTGTGCTTTAGCCAGTATCACTTTTTTGTTAATTATTTTATGTGTACTTGGTAAAGAAAGAAATGTCAAATGAGTTCAACGACTACATTAACAGGAGGGAACGTACAAGTGGCATATAATATATTCAAATTAAATTGTGCATGTCTGGCGCATGACTAAAGCTCATTTCAGAGGTCCTGGCAGGACATTAACTTGCTTCGGGGGGAGCTGTTGAGTGTGTGCGGATTACTGGATTACTGGGGAGCTGTCACTCCGGCCTGACATCTTCATTGTCAAGTGGGGCACTTGGCTTTGTCTGCACCACACGGCGTATGTGTGATGTGATGTGCCGACAGCCTTCATGCTTAGCTTCGCAGAATCCCAGCTAAAACGCTTTATTTGTTCACTTAATTGGTTTGGATTTTGTTGCCGTTTTTTCCCCACAATTTGCATTTCTGAGTGCTAGTCGTTGAATTATTTTTATAGCCATGACTAGGCGTTTATTTATCAAAAGCGTTTACTTAAAGTTTTTTTTTTTTACTCTGCTATTGCCCCCAAAAAAATACTGTGTGATTTCTTTTTATCAGCAAAAGTCAATAACTGATTGTGGCAAAAGGCAAAGACCAAAAACAGAAAGACAGAGGGGAAAATGAAATAGAACAAATAAATGGGCTTCTTATAAATAGACTATGGACTAGAATTTTGTATTTTGTTTACGTGTCAGCTGGAGCGTTGCTGCTATTTCAATAAGCGCTCTACCAATTAATATGCTTTTTGGGGTAAACAAAGTCGTACGATGGATGCGTCAGCAGCCACAATTTGGCTAATCACACGCTCACGCCGGCCAGCCGGGTATCTCAAAGTACGCCTTGATAATGGCAATTATGAAAGTAACACCGTTCCCCGGGTGGGCGGTGTGTCACGCAGCTCAGGTGAAAAATCCCCGCCCACACGCTCCCGAATTGAGCTAATACCCCCCGAAATGCCAACACTTTGATGCATTATATCCCCGGTGAAAGCGGCTGCGTGGAGAAAACACTTTGATTCATCGGAGGGGGGAACTTGGGGTAAAGAATAAGTTGCAGGGTACTGTGTGTGTGCCACATCTCTATTGTGTGTGTTTGCCAGGGGCAAACAGAGGAGTATAAGAGCGGAAAATCACCAAAACAGAAGCAAATATTGATTGGCAAACACCAAGCGAAATAAGTGCAATTATGAAGACCACACAACAGAGTCAATTAAATGGAAATGCTGATAAATACTATGAATCATGAATACTATGATCACAAATGGGTTTCCAGCGAAACTCTGCTCTGATTTGGTCAACTAATCTTTGGGAGAAACGAGGTCATAATAGGAAGAAGATACAATTAATAGCTTTAAATCAGTCAGAGGTCATAATAGAGACAAAATACAGTTAATAGCTTTAAATCAGTCAGAGGTTATAATAGGAAGAAGATACAATTAATAGCTTTAAATCAGTCAGAGCTGATGGTAATTTGCAGATATTTCTCCCCATAATACTCGACTCATTGTGCTTCAATAAGCAAATATTACATAAGCCTCAGTTCTTAGCCAACTCAACCATAAATAACACAAAAAGTATTTATATACTATATATATTTATATATTTATATATTATAATAGCACACATTGCCTTAAAAATACAATTTCCGAAATAGATTGATTCAGAAAAAGCATTTTTATGATATTTATGTCTACAAATAGTTTGCTAAACCTCAAAAATCTTTTAAAAATTGTCTATTAATTGCCAGCCAGCAATCTTTTCCGATCTCCGATCTGGTTAATTTTAGTTTCTATACCCTGCTGCCACCTAATTCTGTCCATCATTATTGTTTTGTTTCCCCATCCACAACAAGTAAGAAAAAAAGGAAAAAAATCTTAAAGAGTCAAGTGCCTTCTGTCTTTTGTTAATTTTTCCCGCTGCCACTCGAAGCGATTTGTTTGATGGATTTCTAAGTGCGTAAATCGCTGTGATTTTGTTGCTTCTTGGTAAAAAAATGGAAGAGGGGGAAAAACTTTTTCCGTTAAGCCAGTGAGAGCAAGAACAACATTGTCTCTGGGAAATGGGTAAATGATTAATTAGCCCCGTTCTTGGTGGCTTTTCTTTGTTTCAATATTTTTTCGTGTGTTCCCTAAGTGAAGGGGAAAATCCCCTTGAGCTCAAGTGACTGACTCAGCGCCTCAATAATTCATTAAAAAAGAGATTTCACAGAAAATATCGTTCGCGGTGCGGAAAGAGTTGGCCAGACAGCGCGTGCCACTTTTCACGTATCTATCAGATACTATTTGCCGCTCTACATCTTCATGGCTGTGTCAAGGTTTATTTACTTTGAATTTGCTCTATAAATATTTGATAATTGGGTCCTTGGCCCCCCTGCTACTGGTGCTGGTGCCATTTGGCTTTGAACACACACAATTAGAGTAACAAGTTGACATTTGGCGGAGGCGCCACGGAAGTAATAGTAATAATACGCATACGCCGCGTGGGCTCGCTCGGGATGATTGGGGGCATAACGCAGGACTTGTTGCGTCCTTAGTCTGACGTCAGCAAATAAGAGTCAATCGAGCCTTGCCGTTCAGTCCCTGCCCTTTATTGATTTTTCTATTCTCCTTGCAATAGAATCGAAAAGGATTGGAGACGAAGAAGACAGGTGTTTCAAGATATTTTTATAATATTTTTTTACCTATATAAAGGAAAGCTTTTTGTAGTGACAGATTTCTGCAAGGCAAATGCATTTTATGGAGTAACTAGAGTAACTTATATACTCTTATATTTAACCCCTCCTTAACCCTTCCCTAAAAGTGTCTTTCTGACTCACCTTTCTCCAAGCTGGCGTTGCAGAACTTGAGGGCATCGTCGAGCAGGTTCAGGTGCATGCAGCTGCTGGCCTTCTCGCTGATCTTCTTGGCCTGCAGGTCCGGGCCCCACCACTTCTCCACCAGGCGACGCACCAGGACGTCTGGCATGAACTTCATGGCGTTCGAGCCACCGCCGTGGCCAGAGGCATAGCCACTCAGTCCCAGAGCCGCTGCTGCCGAAGTGGAGGCCATGGTGGTGGTGGCCGTGGCCGTCGTGGAGGCCACTGTGGTTGTGGTCACCGTCATGGGCGGTGCCGCCAACCGATGGACACTGGACGCCAAGTGCACTCCATAACCCACAGGGAACCTCATCAAGCCGAGGTTGGCGTTCTGGTTCTGGATCGTAGGCGCCGCATAGAAGCTGGCCTGGACCGCGGGACCGCTAGACGTGGTTGTGGTGGTGGTCAGGGAGCAGGGCGGCGTGGCGGAGTCCTGGAGCCGGGGGAACCGCACCTGACAGATGTTGCACTGCGTGATCGTCTCGCAGCACTGCCGGCAGAAGGTGTGGCCACAGTTGGTGGTCACCGGGCAGCGCAGGATGTCGTTGCACAGTGGGCACAGCAGGGGATCATAGTCCTCGGGGTCCTGCAGGGGACTGGGCACTCTTAGTTCTCGCGTGGGGGAGTGCAGGTCCAAGGGGGATGCGGCGCCAAAGGAGTCATTCGGGTCTGACCTGGCTCCTGCTAGTAACTCCCCCTGACTCAGCTTGTCCTGGTGATGATACCGCGACCAGTGCATCATGTCCAGCCGGGGACTCTTCACCGCGGCTGTGGTGTTCGTGGTGTTGGTGGCAATGCCGCCCATTTGCCGGATGTGTGAGGTGAGGGCGCTGGCCAGGACGCCCAGCTTGTCCAGGGGGACGTGGCCATCGCACTGCCGGCTGGCTATCAGTTCGTAGACCTCAAAGGCTTTGGGCAGACTGCCGATCTTGGCGAAGGACTCGCCCACCAGGTAGGACAGGTGCAGCGAGCTCTGGCTGTCGTCGTCCCCAGCCAGGTAGCACTGTACCCCGACATTGTGTGGCTGATGCTGCTCCTGGTCGTGCTGCTCCTTGCGGAGCACCTTCAGCACCCGCTTCTTGGCGCCCAGCGAGGAGGGCTTCACCCAGTAGCCCTGCGACAGTGGCATCCCTTTAATTATCTCTGTATTTGTTCGCTCGTATTCCGCGCAGTGTTTTTCTGTTACGTTTGGTTTTATCGGAGGGTGGAGCTGCCCGCAGTCACGTATGCAACACGTAGCTCTCAGATACTCTATCTTTCAGTTGCAATATCTATATCTATCTATCATCACTTCACTTAACACTTATTTCTCCATTTATTTCAATTACTTCGATTGCTTCTGCTTCTAATCTCCGGCGTGCTCTGCTTTTCACTGTTTTAGTTGAACTGAAGAAGAAGTTTTGACAGCAGCAGAGGCAGCGAGGCATCTGAAAGAAATAAAAACAAAAAGAAGAAAAAAAAAAACAGAGAGAACAAAGAGAACATGAGTATTAGTACGATTTTGATTCCGATTTCGATTCCGGGAGAAGAGAGCGGGTCAGGGAGAGAGAGAGATATGGGAGAATGTGAAGTAAGCGGAACAAGAAGCAGATAGCCAACGGCGGCGGGATTTACGTAACGTTAAAAAAAAATGAAATACAAACAACAAAACGAGAAATAAATACAAATACGAATGAAAGCGAGCGCAGGCCAAGAAAATGAATTAAAACTGACTGATTCTCAGAGGCAGCTTTTGATTCTGTTTTATAATTCCGCAACACACACTCACACTAACACACTCAGGTCAGTGAGAGAGAGCCACTCTCTTTTGATATCTCTCTTGCGCTCTTTGATTACTGGGCAGCGGCGAAGAGGAAGAACTGTATCTATTACTTAACCACTGGAGAATGTCAGATACACGAGTGTATCTCGCACACGAACTGCACTTCTAGCAACCAGGCCCAAAAAACGATGACGTGACTTTCGTCGCCTTAGCACAAAGCTAATTGCCGCCCAGCAGCAGCACTAGCACTAGTCTTATATAAAGCAGAAAAAAGCCCCGGGGTTCATTGAACTTTGTATTTATGCCACTGGAACCCAGTCCTATATAGACTCTGGCATAATTACTTCTAAACCCGCTTTAATAGTTAGTCCGGGATAGTATAGAATCTTGGCCGGGCGCGATGTGTCGCACATGCTATTACATAATATTATGAAAATTAACACTGAATCACATAGACGCTGCTGCTGCTGCTGGCCCCAAGTAACACGAAATCAAAATCATCGACGGCGACAACACACACACACATACATAGCTGGCGGCCCTCTCTCGCTCTTTGAGCGGCTTGACTCTGGCTCTCTTCAGCGCTCTCTTCTAGAACTCTAGCTTCTAGCGGGTTCCGTACATGTACATGTGTGCACATTCAAAAACAATTTGTATGCCTGTGTGTGTATGTTTTGTTTTTCTCTTGTTTGGGTGTTTTTTTTTTCTTTTTCTTTTGTGATTGTGCGCACGTTTTGCTTTTGACGTCGTTCGTTGTATCTTTAAGATAAACAATGCCGGCATAACATAGCCGCCGCCGCCGCCGCCGCACACACAGATACAGATGCACGCAGTTCGAGTTCGGTTCGCTTTTGCCTTTGCCCGCTCTTCGCATTCTGGTTTTGTTATGTAAACAATTTCGCTTGTCGTCCGCCCGGCATCAAGATCTTTATAGTTTTTCCCTTCCTCCCATAATTTTTGTTTACATTTGCAAAGCCAATCAAAGTGTGCCAAAAACACACAATAAAAAACACACACAAAAACAACAAGAAAGAGTGTAAGAAACGGCGAAAATTGCGTGCAAATGAAATTTGTAGTTTCATTTATGCTGTCGGCGTGTGTGTGGGTTATAAACTCGCACACACGGCCACGCATATTTATATCCGAGACGTGTGTTCCTTGATTTTCCATCTTTTTCTTTTTGTTTTGCATAAATCTCGTTGTTAAGTAATGTCGAAATATCTTATAAGTTGGTAGTTAGCCAAGAAACGAATTTATCAAGGGTGTGTGCTATGTGTGGGGGCCGACACGCCACAATCATCTGCAGATATACGATCTTACGTGAAAAGTTTGCGATCGAGACGGCGACCCAAAAAGTATATCAAGAAATACGGATTTTATATTCGGAATAGAATTTCGGTGTGCTGCCAGGTTACATAAGATCCGGGCGAAGTTTGTGCGTTAAATGCTAAATAAAACAGTACAAATTCGGAATAATTCAAGTAAAATTATTATAAGGGGAAATAATGGTTCAATTGTGGCCTTATTTATATTTTTATATATTTAGTTCGCATTCAAAATTATTTTCTGGAATAAATTCTCTTCAAAGAGTTAAAATTCATCAGTATTCATTAATATTATTATATAGAATGCCTCTAAAATTTATTAATTTCAAGGGGTGATGGTTGTGCTTTAATGTTTTATTTAAATAAACAATTATATATTAATTAAAATACTACCTAATGGTGTCTGTGATTTCAAATATTTAATTTTGGGTCTTTAATTAATTACTAAGCCAAATAATTTTAATTGAAAATACACTAGATATGTGTCATTATTAAATACAATTTCTTTTGAAAAACTCTCTAAAAATCTTTTACTGAAATCCATTTTTTTCTAAAGATAATGAATTCTGAATTTATATATATGATATAAAATGAAATATAAAATATAAAATATACATATAAAATATATAAAATATATATATAAAATATAAAATATATATATAAAATATAATATATATATATAAAATATAAAATATATATTCTCTGAATTTTATAAATTTCTTTAATTATAAATTCTGTTTAATTTCCCTTTAAAAACATGAAGTGATAAGACACTTTATTTTCTTGGAAGACCCCATTTAAAGATTGTATTTGATAAAGAATATTTCTTGCTAATATATTTAATTTTTGACTAAACTCTTAAAATAGAATATATTACAATAATTAAAATAGGTTTTTCCTTTAAAACTGCTTTGGAATTTAATTCTTTAAACCCCTAATTTAAAGTCTAAGCTCTAGAGGGAATGGTATTCTTATTAATCAATTTTTAAGTGATTACTTTTAATAGTAAATTAAATTGTTAATAAATTAATAGTAATAATAAATTGTCACTGAAATCTGCCTAGAACATTTTGTAATTCCTCTAAATTTCCCTTTCGAGCACCTATACTGAACCCGACCTTCATCTGCTAGGGAAATCACACTCTGAGATTGTTTTAAGCTGAACTTTGCCCAAGCTGTGACTAGTCAGAGACAGTAGAACTATTATACAAGCAGATAGCTGCCTGCGAGGGTGTCGCAACGGGATATGTGAGCAGATAGTGTTCGGGGCAATACCTGGTCGCTGGCATTGTAGGGGAAAAGTCGGTAAACAGCCTGCTGGCACTCGGTTCTAATTGTTCCTGCCGACTGGCTTTGCGTAAGTCTAAATTATGTGTGCGCCCCGCAAAGGTGCACGTGGCTGTGGGCTGCAATCGTGGCCGTGAGTGTAGCCGGGCGGATTGCATAACCCGGAGCCGATAAACGTAAGCGTTCCCAAATGAACTGCAAATATGTGGGGGCGGGCGAGGCGCATAAGCTCGTAGATTGCCTTATATTTTACCATATTGGCATTATGCAATGTCAATCACACAGCCGTCGACTGCCGCCTTATCGCCGTCCATCGTCAGTCAGACAAAATGGCAGCGGTGACAGCCCGATGATGGTCGCCGATGGTGTTCTAGGTCCCCTGAAAGTGCAACCATTGTTTGTTTAAAGTCCGATAAGTGACGCTGATTGAAGTCCTTCCCTTTGGCGGAAACATGATATACTCGTTATGGCCATAGTGCAAATAATTGTTTAATTTGCAGATTAATTCGGAAATCTCTGTTTTGTTTAATGTGTTGGGAATTGAAGACTATTTCAAATTGGCATCTGTTCTCCATCAATTACTAATCGATTGAGTAAGAAACACATTTCCCCCTAGAGCTATTTAAATCCGAAGTGTGACTAAAGCGTAAAATAAATTAATTCAACGATTGCAAAGAGTAGGAATAGTGGTGAAATAATAAATAATAATAATGACTCAGTCTAGTTAACAAAAAATAGTTTATTTATGCATCATATTTGTGAATGAAATTCAATTGTAAATTTTATCTTTTAAATATTTAATTAGGCGATTGTTATTGTTATATATTATATTCAAAAATGTTGTTATGTTTAACACTGCAATTATTATAGAGCCTTTGTTTAATCTGCAATTATTATAAAGCCTTTCTTGAAATTAGATATTTAAAAAATACTGATTATACGAGCCCCATATCTATATTATTCCCCATAAACACTAGCACTCAATCAGCACCGAAATTGGGTTCTATCAGCATTTTCCGATTATGTTGCACAACGATAATTATTATATAATATATTCAAAAATTGCTGTAATGATGTTATCTTTAATACTGCAAATATTATAAAATAATATAATACCTTTCTTGAATTTAGATTTTTAAAGAATGCTTATTACTGATACCATATCTATAGTACTCCCCATAAACACTAGCTCTCAATCAGCACCTAAATTGGGTTCTATCAGCATTTATTTCGTATGTTGCACATAATAATATATTATATAATATATATAATATATTTATAATATATATAATATATTTATAATATATATAATATATTTATAATATATATAATATATTTATAATATATTCAAAAATCGCAGTAATGATGTTATCTTTAACACTCCAATTATTATAAAACCTTTCTTGAATTTAGATTTTAAAGAAATACTGATTATACGAACCCCATATCTATATAGTTCCCCATAAACACTAGCTCTCAATCAGCACCTAATTTGGGTTCTACAAGCATTTTCTGATTATGTTGCACAACGATAATTATTATATAATATATTCAAAAATTGCTGTAATGATGTTATCTTTAACACTGCAATTATTATAAAACCTTTCTTGAATTTAGATTTTTAAAGAATGCTTAGTACTGATACCATATCTATATAATTCCCCATAAACACTAGCTCTCAATCAGCACCTAAATTGGGTTCTATCAGCATTAATCGAGTATTTTGCAAATAATAATATATTCAATATATTATATAATATATATAATATATATACATAATATATTCAAAAATTGCTGTAATGATGTTATCTTTAACACTGCAATTATTATAAAACCTTTCTTGAATTTAGATTTTTAAAGAATGCTTATTATTGATACCATATCTATATTATTCCCCATAAAACCTAGCTCTCAATCAGCACCTAAATTGGGTTCTATCAGCACTTGCCGATCGCAATTATGTTGCACAACCAGAAACTGATTATGCTCCGATGGTAATTTTTCCCCCAATTATGAAACCAAACACGCAGTTATGAAACCACATAAATTTTCATTGCCTCCGATATGTTGGTGTTTGTATATTTTGATTTCTGCTTTGATATTTGTTTTATTGGTTTCCCATTTGTTGGCGTTTTTGGTTTTTGTTTTGCCCGCTTGGCTCACACGTTTTATGACATTGTATTTGGACGGACCGTCGACGGACGATAAACGCTCATAAAAATAGCTCAAAACCAGCAGAAGAACAATAACAAAGAGCGGGCCAGGGCGAAGAATTTATTGAGGCAAGCCAATTAGCAACACAATTTCTAGTTTGTGATTCTTCAGCGTTCAGTTTTGATTTCACTCGGATTATATAAGAACCTACTCATACTCATTCGCTGACTAATCGGCGGGTACCTTATTTTTGGCTTACATAATGTGTGTTAGAGGGACTGTCTCTTGGCTTTGTTTGCATAATAAAAAACGATCTGGCGTTTTAAGTCTGGTTTCCTCGACTTATTCGACTCTGACTCATGACGAACCTTTTTACACGATGACGTATGCAAATAGGTTTTTCCTCTTTTCGGGCCAAGTGGGCGACTAACCGAACGGCTGTTGCTCATTGGCAGTCCGCGTCGCGTAATACCCTCGCACGTACAGTGCGTGTCGTAACGATAACCGTCTCAGTTCGGAGAGATGGAGGGGGAAGAGAGAGAAACTCGCTTTGGAAGCTGGCGAATAATGGGTGCTGACCCCGACAAATTGGCGGATTTCAGCTTTTGAGCCAGATTATCGCGGATTGGCAATTTTAAGGCAACAGGGTTACGAGGCTTTAGATACGGGAAATATAGTTTGTGGATATAATAGTTCAGGGGTTTATCCATGGCGAATTTATGTAGATTAGGCGGTTGTATTTATAATAAATAAAAGGTAACCTATTATGGAACAATTTTTAACCTTGATGTAAACCTTTAACTGTCTCATTTGAAGTTAGATACATTTTTGAATATGGGGTAATATTTTACCTACACGAAATATTTTATTATTGCTCATTTAGTTTGATTTTATTCCATTAAGCAGCTGTATTTTATAAATTTAAATGTAATTAAACATTGAATAAATACTTGATGCTTAAGGGTTACCAAAACAAAACATACACATCGATTTTAGTTATTCCTTTCTCCCATATTCTTTACTTTCAGGGCCTTAAGGCTGTTAGCTTTTATTGTGGGCTCCGATCTTAATATTCGGTGCCCATCTCTGGTTTAGAGTAATAATTAAATTTTAAAAGAGGCCAAGTTTAAGCCAAACTATTTACTATTAATGCCATTTAATGTAATTTAATATTCCAAGAAGAATCAAAGGGTTCCAGAACATTTATAAATAATTTAATAAAGAAAAAAGACAAATTATTATTATTTTTTTTCCCAAGTATTATTAATCATTAAGAACTTTCCCCACATGACATTCCCCTCCTTTCCCCGATTAGTTATCAGCGCTAATTAATCATGAAATAGGTATGATATATCTTTCCGTGGAAGTTTTTATCACAGATTAAATATATAAACTGATCATCGAGTGCAGGCCGAATTCAATTGGCCACAGCGCCAGTGCCAGCAAGCAGAACGTCAACAAACGGCGCAAAAAAGCGCTTAGTAATGCCTTTAAAAATATGGCAACACGTAAGAGGCGGCACTCCCCACCGCTCCCCCCGGCCAGACCGTGCAGCTGCAGTTTGTGTTTTCACAATCAGCAGATAGCGAATGAAAAACAGTTTTTCGCCCTGAAGAAGAGCGGCGAAGGCGAACTAAGAGAGAGGGAGAGAGAGGCCGACTTGAATGTGCCAATCTTTGAAAAAGTGCAACTTTGTTGAGCGCCCGTCCGTTGGCGTTCATTCACACTGGGCAGCAGTGGGATAAAGCATGTGGTGCGATGTCGTAACCCTAAGAGAGTGAGTAGAAGAGCGGGGCAATTCTCTTTAGCTTTACCTGTCGCTGTTGGACCGCGCCTCCTTGTTTTTCTTAACCCAAAAAGGGGGTGGCGGGGCTAGCTCGCTCTGTTGCTCGCGAGAATCGCACACACACACACGCGCACACGGGCACACGCGAAATTCTCCCTCTTCTTCTTGCGATTTCTGAAAACTTTTTTATATATTTTTCCTGATTCGCTTTTTTTGCTTTTTTTGTTTGCCAAAAAATGTATTGCCACACGCGTGCGAAAAGAACGGGAATTCGGGAATAATTTTCCTGCCCCGCTTTTTTTTCCTCGCACTTGTATCCGTGTATTTGTATATTTGTATACGTATTTGTTGTTATTTTTGTGTTGGGCGTGCGCGTAACTTTTCTCGTGTTATGTGTTGTATTTTTTGTTATTCGCTTTTTTTTTTTTTTGTGTTTTGTAAGAACTTGGAACGGCTTTACGTAACCCCGCCGCACACACGGGTTAAATTTTGCTTTATTTTCTTCGTTGGAGAGCGGGGGGTGTGCGGCACCCTTAATGGGCGTAGGTATAGGTAATCCCTGCTATATCTACCAACTTATTTACTATTTACACACACTGGGTGAACACGCACTGAGCGACAGCAGCCACTGGTATTTGTATTTTATTATATTTTGATTACGTTGGCGTTTGTTTTGTAATACGCTTACATTACGCGACGGCGAGAGGGCGTAAGAGAGACGACGGCGACGACGCGGGCGGCGGCAACGTGTTCCGATTGGCTCCAGGCGCTGATTTGCGCTCCACTTTGTTGCTGTTTAAATATTTCTTTTTTTTTTTCCAAACTTTTTTGCAGTATTTTTCTTTTTTTTTTTTTCAATAATATTTCTTGTGGCCTTTTGTTTGACTATTTGTCTCGGCCTGGGCTTCGAACGTCTCTCGGCTGTCTGAACTTGCCACGGCCGCTGTTCAACAGCGAATGAATGGAGCAAATCGGCCAGCGAGCTGTCAGAGCGCAACAGCAGCGCCTCTCTCTTTGGCGGGGCCAAAGAGCGTTTCAAATACTCGAATATTATGTCACTCGGGGGGATGTTGGCGCTCTTACGCCTCTGTTGCGTCATCAATTGCTTGTATCCAAGTTCTCTTCGTCGGCTCCACGCTCTCCACGACTCTTCGCTCGACAAAAAATTTGCCGGCAAAACGTCAACTGTCAAAACAGGCGACGCCAACTAAAGTGATGAGTGAGTGGATGAGAGAGAGTGCGGGTGTGAGCGCGCAATTGGGAAAAACCAAAGGGCGCGCAAGGGGGCAGGGACGTGGAGGGGGCGGGTGCTAGTTTGCTAGTGGGCGTCATTTATCGTATGATGCGCATTTCCGGCGCCACTCGGCACAGACAACAGGCCATATAAGCACCAGCCACATCCATAACAACAACAATTACAGTCGATCTTCTGTAACTCGAACTTTTGTTTTTTTTTTTTTTTTTTTTTTTTTTATATTTATTTTGTTATATTTTCCAGTAAAATTCCCAATCTGTTATAGGCAAGATAATGGGATAAGAGCTAGTTGATGGCTCATAGGTAAAGGTTTTCCTTTAAACAAATGGTTTGTAAATAAATAAATATTAAAAATTGTATTCAAAATTAACAGAAAATTTTTCTATTTCTATTTAAAATACATAATTCTTATTTAAATTTTTTTAATAACAATTCTATTAGATTGAGCTAATTAACTAGGTAATGATAATTATACATTTTTAAAATAACTTCAATAAAGCTGTTCGTTTATAAGGAGCTTCTTTCAAACTATGATATATGTGAAATATGATATGAAATCTATTTTTTAATTACTTTTTAAATTTTAAAATACCTTATTAGTTCCCATTTAAAACCCTTGAAAGGAAGTTGGACTGTTATCGCATTTCTGCGTTTCGTAAGAGGTGTCGTCTCTTACATTTGGTTTTGTCATTTAACGCAAATTACGTATACGACGCGTTGACCTCATTTGGGCTGATCAGCAAATGCAGTTGCCGACAAGCTAGGCTTAAACCAACCCCCTGGTCTCTCTTTATCTTTCTCTTTCTCTCTGTTTTTAGTGCTTCTCTCTCTCTTTGGCTCCGCTTGGCTCGCATTTCAAGCTCAAGTTCAACGTTGTCTGTTGGCGGCTGCCTGCATATTACCAGTTTTCATGCCATCGTCGGTGGCTAGCCATTAACATTTTGAGTGTCGGCTCACTGGTTGTTAACTCTTTGTTCGCTTTCGTAAGCCTTGGCGGTGTAAATATGCGAGGCGAGCGAGGGACCCGCATATGTTTGAGCATTGCTCGCATTTATTGCAACATTTCCCCATAGGGAAGTAATCGAAATGGTTCGCATCGAGTCTGGGTCTGGTTTGAATTGCAGAGAGAAAAATCTGCATATGTCTTATAGTTAAATATTTCCAGATCCAAGCTTTTATAAGCCTTTCTGAAGTCTGGTAGCAATTTCGTACTATGATCTTGTCTTTCTTTCAAAGATTCCTTAACGAACTTAATATTTATTAAATAAAATCCATTAAAATATTCTACAAGCTCTTAATTGACATACTCAGCTCATTTTAATTATCTAAAAATTATGAATAATATAAAACAATAATAAAATAATAATCTAACAGAGTCTAATGCATTTTTATTAATTTAATCAAATAATAATATATTCTTAAATATAGATTTTAAAAGAAATCTCATAATATACGTAAATATATGTTAAAGAAAAGCACAACTCTTATTCTTGTTTATTTATTTCAGTAAAAGTGTGTTTTTTTTTTTATTTTCTTTAAGTGTACTGGTTATGCAGCTCCCATATTTCAGGTAGTTGGCGTTTTTGTTGCTGTTAATCAACGGAAATTAGCTGCGAGTTCCATGAATGAGGTGTTTATTTTGTAAGCCATAGATGAGGAAATTAGTTTTAAAGCTTTTTTTGTCGGTTGCTTATGTTTTTTGCATAAGACTAGTCCGATTTTGGGCTTATGTTGCTAACCTGGCAATGAAGTCATGGGGTTCATGGAGTTGGTATTGATTGTGAACTGAAGTAAGGTGGGTATCATTTGTGAATCAAATCTGTGAAGTGTTTCTTAGTTTTCTGCGCTATGTATAAATCATATATTTTATTTCTAAACTTAATAGTTTCTCTGAACCATATTTTATATTTATAGTAATACTATTTTATATAGTTTGAATACTAGCACACGTTCCAGGACGTCCGGCGTCTTGTTCAGGGCTTGTACAGTTCATATCCAGATCCAGTTTTTACATCCTCTTTCCACTCACCAATTATGCAATCAACTTGACCTCCAGTCGCTTAACAAACATATATATTCCAGCTGCTTTGAAGGCCAACCAGTTGCTCTTACCACAGAGGCCTCAAAGTAGACCCAAATATTATAAACCGGAACTTACCCCAAAAGTATGCCATTAAAGTAAAACAATTTTCAAAGTTACCTTTTTTTGCATTTATCGTTTCAAAATTTGTATCTAAACCTTTATTGTTTGTTCTTTTTTGCAGTTTCTCATAAAACATATTTACTCGCCCTCATTTTCGCCTCGTTTCCCCTCTAAATCTCATTTCTTAGCTCTTGAAGTTCCAACGAATTAATTTTAGTTGCCTTCTCGAGTCAAAGTCCTTAACAGAAACATAACCATCGCTTAAAACATTAACAAAATCTACAAAAAACTTAGATTGAATTCGTCTCGAACTTAAGCTTAAGTAAGTGTAAAATAATTAACAAATGAGTTCGGTTTATGCAATAAATTGGAACTAAATTCTGCAGCGTCTCGAGCACTTGTGTTGAATTTGTTGTTTAAGTTTTAGTTTTATTTTGGTTTTGTATATATATCTAGGTACATGTTAGTGTCCTTGCTTAGGCTTTCATCGTTAAGATTTAATTTGAATTTGGTTTTCGTATTTCTCTTGTGTTTTGCATGCTGCCAACAACAATTAGGCTGAGTTTTTCGTGGATTTCCTAAAGCATTGCTCTAATGCCTTAAGCTGATTTTTCTCTAAGTTTTCGTTTTAAGTACCAAATGAAGTTTGTTTTGCCTTTTGTTGAAGCTTTGAGTTAGCTTTGATCAAGCCTCCACTTAAACTATTGTAGCCTTGTCTTGTTTATGAATTTTACTTTCAGCTTTCTTGCTTTTTCATATATAAAATTACTTGCATTTCGTTTCATTTTGCAAAATTCTCAAAATATAAGTAAAGGCTCTAAAACGCTTTTGTTTAGGTTCTCTTTTAGTTGGGTTTTTTATTTAATTAATTTAGCTTGATTTTTTGCAACAACTAACAATTTTTTGTATTTTTTCTGTTTTTTTTTTTTTTAAATTTTTATCTTTACTACATTTAAATATTTTTATTTGAGGATTTTTCTCGGGGTTTTTTATTGATTTTAAAATTCAACAACATTTGTCTTTAATATTATGTAAGAATATATTTATATATATATGTATATATAAGTTATGTATATGTGTATAATATTATGTATATAATTATATAATAGCATTTAATATGTTTCGCATTGCCATCGGTTCGCGCCGCCACTTCCGCTTCCGCTCGCTCCACCTTGCTCTCAACTCTTAATTACTAAAAACACTCAGCACTCGCCCTTAAGCAGCTGTACCGTACCTGCAGGTACAGGTACCTGTACCGCTGACTTACCTACTTAAGTTATCGCTTTGCTAATTTCTCGTTTTTGTTTGTTTTTTTTTGCTTTGCACTGCAACAATTTGTGTCTTTAGTTACTATTTTTAACCCTGCCTAACGATCGCCGTCCATTGCCCGCTTGCTATGTAGTTGAGTGTACTATATGTAGGCATACAACTAATATATGTATAAGGTTTATATAAAAATCATCAACTACGAATTTATCTACAAAAGTTACTCATTACTCGTTACTCATTACTCATTTGTTGTTGCATGCGAAATTCATTTAACTAATCCTTGTTGTATATAATAAATATATATTTTAATGTTTATTATTGTATATTAAACATAATTTCGTTAGTTTTCACTTTTTTGTTTTTAATTTCTTGCTTATGTTGACAAAAAATGTTTCATACTTTTCAGTTTTATCGTCTTCTGTTGTTGCTACAAAGTCTACATTTTGTTACGGAACATTCTTATACGAAAATCTTGCTTTTCTTTTATTTTTTAAACAAAAAATGTGTAAATAAAAAGCAGCTACAACAAACTCGTTGCATAAAATACTGGCTGAAACGCTGATTACACTTTCTTGCCTGCCCTTTTTGCTGGATTTTAGCATTTTCCGTGGCAAGCTTTTGGCCTGGGAAAATCGCCGCCTAGAAGTAGGCTACATAAAAGGCAACCTCCCATTTCTGCTGCTTTTAGTGCTGCGCGGGCGTGTGTGTATGTGTGTGCTTGTGTGTGTGTTAGCCAAACTAATTGATAAATTTATGGGCTCAGTTTTAAAATGTATTCTGTGTTTTATTTAACAATTCTCTCTACATAAACAAAAAATTGTCTACAAAAATTCAACTACAAACTACGGAAAACAATATGTTTAAAAATATACAGATCTACGCTTAACTAACTGTGTGTGAGTGTGTGTGAGGGAGGGGGGAGGTCTACGGCGCTCATTCAACAAGTAATGCCCAGGCCAAGTAAATAGGCAAAATATCGTATTAATTTGTTTTCACCTCTACGCGCGATCTATGATACTCGTCATATTTCGTCTTAGATATAAATATTTTTATATAAATATAACATGATTTTTGTTTTACTTCTCGTTTTGTTTGTTGTACAAATATGTTGTAGCAATTGCTTGAATCTGCTTAGTTGTATAGTTAATGGGGTTTCAAGTCCGCTATTTGAGTTCTCAATAAATGTTTACGCTTTATCATTATCGTATATACTTGTGTGTGAATTTATTCAACAACCGAAGCTCAAAAACTCTCATTTTTTATTTGCAAAATGACACCCAACATAGGTTTTCCATAGGCTCGGGTTTTTATTTGTTGGGGGGGTTTCTCTTTCATATTTCATCTCCTTAAGGTTTCATCTCCTGTGGTTGTTTTCTCTAGGTGGTCTCATAGCAGTGCAAAAGGCTTTGGGTTAGATTTGTTTGGGTTTCCTTAACAAAATACGGAAAATACAAAAGACGGGGTTTAATCGGAACTGAAGCTTTCTCTCGGGTGCAACCCACAACACACAAAAGAGTGGCTAAATATCTAGGTATATATATTGCTATATAATGCTATGTAGATTACATTATAATTTGTGTAGTTCTTGCATCTATCGTTAGGGTTACTTTCGATTTCGGTTGCGGTTACGGTTACGGTTACGGTTACGGTTACGGCTTTAGGTTTATTTCTTTAACTCTGTCTTGAGATCCTTGTATGGTTTCTTGTTTGTATGTTTTTAGTTTTGTTTTTTATTTTTTTAATTGGAGATATTTACTAACAATGAGCTATGTGGCGATAGGGACAGATAGATAGGAGGGGGGCAAAGAAAACCAAAAGTAAACGAGTTTTCAATATTTAAAAGCAACGCTTAGATTTTTATTATTACACACAAATTGATGTTGTTTGTTTGCTTTCTCACGTTTTTGTTACTCTCGTTCTTCTCCTTTATCGATCTTTGCTTTTGTGGTTTGTTTGTTTGTTTGTATTTGTTTTTGTTGATTTTGCACATTTTTCCATAGAATAAATAAAACTTATTGAAATTTGTTAAGAAGAAGTGCTTAATGAACTTAATTAACTCTCTACGCTTTCGTTTGCCATATCTTTTTTTAGTATTAGCTTCCATGTTTGTTTGCTGTTTGCTGAATATAAAATATAAATTTTTCTTTCGGTCTGTAAGTTTTTGTGGTTTCATATATTTGCTTAAGTGTCTAGATAATTGTATGCAGGTAAATGTAACTCAAATGTATAACAAATAATAATAATAATTAATAAACTTAACTAACGAAAATAGTGTTTGTTTAAAGTAACATAATTATTTAATATTATGTAAAAATGTTTTGTTTTTAAATTGTTTTGTTTAAGATCTTGCAAATCACACCAAAAGAAATAGTTGTTTCTCGTAATAAAAGGTAAACGAATAAGATGTTTACAAACTAAAAGGAAAAATGTGAAAAGTAGTGAGGGGGGAGTTGGGGGGATGAAGGGGACTCTAGGATGGTTCGCATGTGTGTTAGTAAGTAGTAAGAAAAGTAGTTATCTCGCTTTAACCAGCTGACTATGTCTGGGTTAGTTTTGGGTTGGTTATTTTAGTATCAACAAATCAACAACGAAAACTATTTCACTTCTAGTTTTGCATTTATGTCTGTCTCGGTTTCCGTCTGTCCGTCCATTAATCGTTTTTCTTTTTGGGTTTTCTGATATTTTTTTCGTTTAGGTTTATATAAAAATCATAGCTCTCTTAAACTAACCAGCTGCCAAGTGCCCGGCAACTGAGGAGGGAAGTTCTTTGCTCATTTCTAAATGGTTTTCCTTAGCGTTTCTTTAATTTTCTCGTTTTTTTTTTTGTGGGTTTTCATTTTGCAATTTTTTATACAAGATTTTCTTATGCTTTTTGTGTTAATTCTTCACTCGAGTTAATTTGAAAAAAGGCAACGAAATTATTTACAATATGATTTGTTGTGTGTTGTTTTCCTTTCACTATTTGCTAAAGCAAAACTTAACCGAAGAACTAATTACAAAGAATAATAAAAATAAGTTTAATAATAGTAGTAAGTAAAAGAAGAAGAAGGGGAAAATGATGTAGAAGGTTGCAGAAGAAAGTAGAAAGTGTAGAGGGGGATCTCTCATAAAACTAGGCTAAACAACTATTAAACAATTTAAAAGATAACGATTCTAGGGGCTGGGTGTTCTAAGTGTGTCTGGCTGCGTGAGTTAGGATTCCCATTGCGCTCGGAAGTATGCTACTTTAAAGGCAAAAAGCTTCGGCAGCAGAGCTCCGTGGCTCTGCTCGTGAGACTTTCTTTTTTGGCTACTCTAAAAAATGTTTAGTTTCCACTTGTTTTCTCCTCCGTTGTGTTTAGTTTAGTTGCTTTTAGTTCTGTTTTCGTTTAGCATAAAATAAATATTTAAGCGGAGCACGACGCCGTTAGGGGTGTATGTGTGTGGTTGTGTGTTTGCTTACTAATTATATTTTCTCATATATATATATTTAGATATATATATATATATATATATAGTTTTATAGTGTAGGTTTTCATGTCTGCATTACTAAACATTATTAGTAGTTTTATCATAATTATGATTATTGTTATTTTTATCAATAATTATTATTATTTAATTGTTGTGGTGTCCTCAGGCCAAGTCACAAAATTGTATTTATCATTACACATCTTGGAATTTCGATAGACGTGCACGCAAGTCCATGTTCTCCTGTTTCAGCTGCTCCACCTCTTGATGTAATGTTGCATTCTAGATTAGGGATTTCCAAAACACGATTAGTTTGGGGCCTCTCGAATTATCGATTATTCCGATACTCACTTCCTTCTCCAAGTAGCGTGCCCGCATCGCAATCTGGTTCTCCTTCTGGCGCCGGGCATCGCGGGATCGCTTGGCGGCGATGTTGTTCTTCCGGCGGCGGGCCCAGTACTTGTCGTCCTTGAGCTCATCTGGAACGAATTGCTTGCGTGACTTTTTGATCATCGGCTGCGGCTTGAGCTCCTCGTCGGAGAAGGCTCGGGTCCGCGGATCAAAGTCACGGCCCGAGGAGGCGAACGAAAATGCTGGAATATCAAATACTAAATGTTAACAATGTTTCACAGACTGTTTCGTGCTAAATTAAAATCATAAAAATCAACCTCAAAGACGGGGTAACTCAAAACAAAATGGGAAAAACTCAAGAAAGTTAAACGGAATTTAATTTGAATTGAAATTGAAATTTAATGAATTTGCACAAATTGGAATGGGAATCATTGAGTCAAAAGACCTCGCGATCTTTTCGTATGTGTCTCTTTAACATTTAGCATTTGATAAGACATTTGTGGGTAACTTAAATTAATTTATACAATTCCATTATAATTTAAGTTAGAAGCAATGTCCATTCCATTTGTGTTTTTTATATATTTTAGTTTACAAAAATCAATAGTATTTTTAAATAAAATCTAATGATCTTATTAGCAATATCAATCTTATTTTAACTTTCTTTTTAAATAGTTTTGATAAATTTAATTGTATCGATTAAATAGCTGATACTACTGTGATATCGATAACAAAGTATTATCGTTCAAATATTTGAAGCAACTTAGATAATTATATATAATACAATATTTATATGACAATGTAAAATGAAACGTAAAAAATGCAAACATTTACATGACTGGAACTGGATATTGTTATCGATTATTTTGCGCATTTCAAATACTGTAAAAATATATTTTTATTTGAATTTATTTTTAATTAAACTATTTATTCATCATTTCAATGCGTTTAGAAATTATATTTGGCGTCCAATTACTCTGTAATATTTAAATTTTTACTTTTCTCTATTAAAATAAATAATATAATTAATATAATTAATTATAATTAATATACATTTTTTAAGATATCGCTTCGATTTGCTTGTGATTGATAGATAGATATTGCGTTTTTAAAGTTTAATTTTTACAAAATTTGATTATGATTTTTTTTTTTAATGTTCATTGCCACCTCATCGATTAATCGATAACCGGCAGTTCGACTTTTACTCACTTGACTCGGCCGGCGATGGCGGATTTAGCGTGTCCGGACTGATGCAGTCGGATGGCGAGGGCGACCGCTCCCGCTTTGTGGTTATGTGGCCAAGGCCGAGCGACAGACCCGCTGCGTGGCCCAGGGAATCGGACCGGTGGCCCAGGCCACTCGAGTGGCCCAGGTGCGTGCCGGGCAGGCCATCAGGTATGTTGTTCTCCGAGAGGAACTCGTCTAGGTCGGCATACTACAATGGTCGAATACGAAAATGCAATGAAACACTTTGGCACGGATGAGAGGAGCAGATATTTCCTCGGGGTTAGTTACACGATCTGAGCTCTGATGATGAGAATACAATTCTCGCACTAAGTAAAGCAATCGATAACATTCACGTTAACTGTTTCGTTTCGCTGTTGGTGTGTATGTTTTGTCATGACTGTACTGCGTTTTGTATGTGTATGGTATTTTGAGCTTTTTTTTTATTTTTTGTGTAATTTGGACCGTTGGAACATTGTTTAAAGAGAAAGACGCAGCCACTACGCAGCGATGATAGAAATGATACTAACTTGTGTTACCTTGAGGTCGGCATCGTAGGGCAGGGTCTTGTCCCACAGATTTGGGCCCAGAAACGCTGTCTGCGCCTCGACATTCCAAATGTCGCCCTCCTCCTTGTATTTGTCATCGGGGCAGATGATTTCTTTGCTATTCGATGTGGATTTGCCTGCAAAAAGAATACGGAAAGGGTGCAATTAGTTATGGCCGCAACTGATAAGATTCTGGCCTATATAAGGGTTCCGATAAGATGGCTTTGTTTGCCTTGTAAAGTGGGTCAAGTGTTCCTCATTTCTCTATTATATAAACCATTTGAATTCTTTTGGTATCGTATGGGAACCGCACTCATAGAGCTAAAAACAATTTCCGCAAATTTCCGCATGCAGCTTTTGGCCACAAAAACGGGTTTAGAGGCAAAAAAAAAAGAGACAAGACAACAAAAAACACAACGAAACAAAGAAAGAAAACCAACAAACAAACAAATCACACACACAATACAAACAACGGCAAGAGGAAGCACGAAAAGCGAAAGTGAAATTTTTACTGCAGCTTTCAAACTGATTTTTATCGCTCCAAGCAAATACAAAAAACGAATACCAACAAAAAGGCCAAAGAAAAAAGAGTCAAAAGCAAAATAAAAACACTCAAAAAGCAACAAGTGATGGGTAAAAGCTTTTCGGCCCTATTGAGCCCGTTGAGTGGATTTTAACTGTGTGTTTTTGGCTTTTTACTTGGGCGGAGAGGGGAGCTTTCTGGCTTAGACGCCGCTGCGCATGCGCAGCTGAGCATGATCTTTCTCTGGTTTTCGCTTCTTTCCTTTGATTTCTTTCACAAACGAGTTTTCTGGCCACAGACAGTAACAGAAACCAGTTGCCGTCTTTGGTTTCTTCGGCTCGCAATAGTTTCCGCTTTCTTATTCACTCTCACTTTCATTTGCGAATGCCTTTTATTTTTTTATATTTTTTTTTGTATTTCTTGGACTTTTTACAGTTTACAGTTGTGTGGCGCTACTGCCGCTTTTTGCATTACGGACTATTGCGAAATTTTATGCCATTTTGCGGCCTGCCTCTTTCTTTCCTCCTTGGCCGTTTCTTGCTTCTCCGCGGCACCAAACACACACATTTCTGGTCTGTGCAATGAAGTAATATCTTTTCTCTTCGATGTGCTCACCAAAGCGTAAGTGAAATGTCTGGGTGTGAAGTAATATCTGGTCTCTGGTGAAAATTGGGACTTGCAAATCTGCAAATGCAGTGCCACTGGCCAAGCTATCGGTCCACGCGGCGTATGGGTAATGTGCGCGTACCACTGCTGCCGTCTTTCGCTTTTGTTAATTAGACACTTGAATTGCCTGGCAGGAGGATTTATGTCTGGGAATTTAGGAAAACAGGCTTTGAACTTTGTCATCGTCTCTTGGCTGCTTCATTTTACATACATTTTAGGCCATAAATAGTTGGTGATGAAAGTTTGTTAGCTAATAAAAAACAAAAGGCTATTTCTGACCATATTAAAGGATAACAAAAATGTTTTATTAACCCTATAACACTTTCTAACAATAAAGTTTTTTGTATTAGAAAGTGTTTGGTTTATTTATAAATTGTTAAAGCTAAATTGAAGTATTTTGTAAAGGGGTTATTAAGAGAAAATTAAATATTAAAGCCCCATTAAATTTTATGATCGAACTTAAGTGCAAAAATAAAATTTATAAACCTGAAAGTGCATTTGCATATTAAGCTAAGCTAAAACTAGTTTGTTTAACTCCAAATTACTACTGACTACTCATAATATCGATAAAATTCACAAGCAGCATTTTTTGCTTTAAATCATGCACAACAAAGCCAATAAAATATTCTGTAAAAAACCAATAGATATAGCCCATAAAATATTGAACACCAAAAGCGCACAAAACTCATTCAAAAACTTTCGCATGGCAATTTAATAAATTTAAACAAGCACAAAGACAACGGAAAGAAATAACACAAAAGCCAAAGTACAAAAACATAATAAACAGAGAACAAACTAATAACACGAAGAAGAAAAAACATAAAACCAAATTACCGTTTGCTTTGCAAATGAAACCCAAAAATGGAGATTTCCTGCCTGTAAAACAGAAGAAACGGAAAAGAAAGATAGTAGAAAAGAAATACAATATTGATTCATTGGCTAAAGAAAACATTTAACAGATACAAGACCGGCACAGATATGTACAGGAAAAGCAGAAAAGATATAGCGAAAACAGATACAGATACGGATGTGCATGCAAGCGAGGATATAGAGCTGCGGCAGCGGAATATCTGAACAGATCATGGAACTGCGAAGGATGCAAATGAGCTGCTGCTGCTGCTGCGGTTTCCCTGGGCATCCCAAGAAATACTTTTACTTTTATTTTATTGCCTTCGATCTGAATTTATTTCTTTTTCGATTCACTTTCACTGTCATCAGCATCGTTGATTTGTGTGTTTAACAGCAGGAATCTTGTCCGCCGGTTTATTTTTAGAAGCGAACCCAAAACAGGAATGCGACTTAATCTTCTCCTCTCGTTTCTGCGTCAGTTTCGGTTTCAGTTTCAGTTTCTCTTGCCATTTTAAGTAGGTCAAGCCATTTTTTCTTTCTGTGTCATCTCTGGGAGCCCTCGCACCTTCATCGGCTTTACTTTGTTTTATTTTACCTTTTTTGGTCTGGGGCTCTTTTCCCCTTTGTGTTCGACCAACGAAATTTCTCATTTTTGGTAATTAAAATAATTTGCATAATTTTCGTGCGTTTCTAGTCAGTATTTCACTTTCATTAGAAAGGGACAGGGCCACGAATTAGAGAGAGAGAGGCACAGATAGAGAGTTCTCTTTTTTTGGGCCTACGACAACACATATATTGTTTCTCCGGTGAAACGATCTCACACCGCTGCGAGTTATCTTTATTTGGCTGTAGTTTTTTATGGACCTAATAATAATATTATTATGCTTATTACTGGCTTATTATTTTTTCTGTAAATTGTTAGCTTTTGTGGTCTTTGTTGTGTTAATGGTTGGCCACAATTTTTAGTGGACCATGGTCCATAGGTTTTTCGAATATATATATATATTTTTTTGGGCATTAAACTTTCACTTTTTATTTCGTTTTGTTTTTTCGGGTTTTAGTATCAAATGGCTTAAATTTTGAAGCTGTTGGTTTTAGTGACTGAGATTATTAATGTCTTACTGAAGAGGAAGTGACTAAAAAGGGGAAGTTAGTAAGTAGATTGATTGAAATAAGATTGGATGGTTGATTGAATGTGGGTTTAAGCCTTGGTAATTGAGTTTATAATACTTTATCACATGTGATATTAATACTTCATGTTCAGGAGTTGTATATAAATTCCCCATATTCCGCTGCTTATCATTAAATCAATATTGTTTATTATTTATTATTATTACTATTATTATTTTCTGGTTTTCCGCAAGATATCCTATCGAGTAAACCCATTAAATATTTGATTCCATTCCACATCCGCCTCAAAACCCCTCCCCAAGCGAAATGAAAGTGAGAGTGCTTGCCGCAAAAAACAAGTCTCGAGCTCCCAAAAAACTATTCCAAATAAAAGAAAAAACCAGTTTATAATACGCAAACCGCAAAGCAACAAAGTTTCTAAGGAAAGAACACTTTGAAGATGCTGCTGACGACATTGACGCATTTTTATGAAAATTAATGCCACGCGAAAGTTTTTGTTAGCTCTGCCCGACTTAGCACCCCTGGATTATCGTCATAATAATAATAATTAAAATCAATAATGGGATATGGAAATGGGAACGCCAAGCTCCTATAAAAATGATATAGGTTTAGTAATAATAAAAAAGTAGAAGGAAGCAGTCGCTAAATTATGCAACTTTTTGCATTTCAGTTGCCGGCAGACACGTACAACAACAACAATGGCAACAACAGCGGTAACAGTAACAACAGCGCTTTGATTGCGCTGTCCGCCCCTTTCACCTGTCTCTGCCTCTCTCTCTCCCCCATTCTCGCACTCTTTTCACTTCCACTCTCGCTCTTTCACTCATTCAGGTAATTCTCTGCGCATGCGTCGCTGCCGGCGTCGATGGCGCAACTGTGACGGGTTTTCATACCCTCTCTAAGGGTATTGTGATTTTTAAACAGTTTAAACAATGAAGTGGTCTTTAAAAAAATATATATAAATCTGGATTACATTTTTCAGAAAACGTTGATATCAATTTGTTCATTTGCTCTAACTCCTTTTATTAAGTAAGTTTGCTTATCTTTAATTTTTTATGTTTCTTGATTAATTCTTATTTTAATAATTATATTCCAATGTTTTTTAGTAAAGCGAAGTTGCCTAGAAAATTCTTATATATTGCCCGTCTATTTATGATTTGAATAAATTAAATCTTTACCTTACTTATAGGTATTAATAATCAAAACTCTGAATTGATATAAAAGATATTTAATATGAATTAATAAAATTTGTTAAAATGATTATTAAGAGTACCCTTTATTAAAATTTTATTTCAATTCTATCAGTAGAGAAACATTATATTTTTCTATTATTTAACATTTATATTTGTTCAAAAATAACTTGATAATTCTGAAACTCATGAGACTATAGTGAATTAATATAGTTTTTGTACGTGTTGCACTTATTGTTGGTATTTATTGTAGAGTATATCAAAGTCGCCTATGTAAAGTCAGTTTCCTGCCTCGAAGTTGGTGTTACAGTTGATGTTGCTGCCTTTTGTGTTGGTTGTTGTTGCTGCGCATGAGTGCCCCGTTGTATTACATCGCCGTATAAACTACATGTACATCGCACTCTTCTTTTATGGTTTGTTGTTGCCGTTATTGTTGTTTCTGTCTCGCTTGTCGTTGTCGTTGTTGTTGGTGAAGTGCAGAAAGTGTAACACTTTCGATTGTTGCGCTGTCTCTGTGTGTCTGCCGTGTTGTTGCTTTTGAGGTTTTTGTATGCACTGCATTCATTCCGTATTTGCGCTCATTTGCATTGCTTTTTAACCTTTTTTTTTTACATTTAAAGTATTTTTTGTGTGTGTTTGTTTTATGTCTTCTACCTTTTTTTGTTTTGAAATTAATTATGTGTGGGAAAATGTGATGGACTTTTGATTTCCGGGTTGCTAGTACGAAGATTTGTGGCTAGGCTTGGGTTTTCATGAAAGGTACAGCTGTTTGTAATTTAAAATTAGGACTAAAAATGTTGTTATTAATTAAAAATTAAAAATAAGTATAGCTTTCCGTTTTTAATATAATTTTGTTGAATTTAAGTTATTATTTTTAATACTGAATAAATGAAAGAATTTTTGAGGCTTAATAAAACCAGATTAAAGTCAGATTTTTTAATTTAAGATTATTATTATTACTTATTATGAGTTATTATGCATGAGTATCAATTAATAGTATTTCTTTTTGTTTTGAAAACATATTTGTTTATATAATTTTTCGGGCAATAGTACAAAATAAGAGTCTTCCAAAATATATAAATATTATACATAGAAACACACTTCTCTCTTATTTAAGATGGCTTTCAATACACCCATTTTATAAATTACCTTAAATATATACTATATATAGCGGCATTAAATGACTTCAGCTACGAAAATCGACGAAAGGCTTTCCTCCATTTCACAATCTTTCCAGCTGTGCAATTTAATTCTCTGCCATCTCATTCACTCTACATTTTCAAGACATCAGACGCGATTTCCCTAACGGCAGACCGCTTTCTTTGTGATTACGAAATAAATAGAAAATTATGAAAGACAAGAGAGCGAGCCAGCGAAATATTTTGCAATAGTTTAATTGCCCGTCGCGGCGGGGAAAGTGAAAATCCTCGAGACGGCGACACAATTCGCCACATCCAACTCGATCGCTGTTTTTCTCCGCTCAACCCATTAGCCCAATTTCAGTTCGGTTCAGAAAGAAAGCCGCTACGTTAGCTGGCGACGGTTAATTAGCAGAAATAAGGAAGCGAAACCGATAATCATACGTATCGTGTTGGCTCTATCAAATTATAGACTCATGCCATAAAGTGGCTCGGGGGATCGGGAGGCTGAAGACTGAAAACTGAAACACGAACGAACAACCAGAGACATCGAAACCTAAATAAAATTACCTCAAATATGCAGAGCACGGCGAGAGAGGGGGCGTGGCGGCGATGGGCGGGCTAAAACGTAATCAAAACACAGTAAATGCAATCAAAGTGCTTCTGGTCTTTTTTTTCGCCGCTTCATAGCGAGTATTTTTCGCCTGGCACGACGACGTGTGAACAGATTGCTCATACGCCTCGTGGTGCCTTCAGCTAAGAGCCGAGGCCCAAAGACAAAGCTCTCTTTCGGCCACTTTCACTGATTCAAGTTTCTCACCTGGCAGCGTCGCAGCAATTCGCACGTTTTACCGTTGTACCTCCCGAACCGCCGCTCGATTGCGCAACATGCGCCGCCTTAGCCACCGCAACGACTGTGGGCCAAACGGCAATATATTCCGTAAATTGGCAACAATCTTGCGCTTGGCCAAGACGAGTAGCCGTTGCCGCGGCGTTTTGATTGAAATAACTGTAATACGTTGCATTTTGGCAGGCCGCCTATCTGGGTGAGTGTGTGACGGACGACGCCTCGGGGGTTTTCTAGTCCCCGTCGAAACCCCCTCTTGAATTTCGCCTTTCGGCATGTCTCACCGCACACTCAGCCATATTAATGGCCAGCAAAGCTTCCCCCGGAGATAATCCAAACAAAAGGAAGTCATGAAGCGCCAGATTAAGGCGCACAAATGGAAATTCGTGGCGACTTTTGTGGTGTTCATTGGCCATTACTTTGATAGAAATAGAAGCAGAAGGCTGTAGGAAAAGATGTGGCTAGGGAAATAGAGGAAAACGTGCTGGAAATGTGTTACTCGGAAATTCTGCAAGAATAATAATTATTATATGTTGAATACATAATTTTTAAAAGCTTTATTTTTCCAATTAAATATGTCTGCTTCCTTGTGAGTTTTTCTACAAAATGTACCCATAACTCACAGCTATTTGTTTAATGATAAAATATATTATACAGAAAACCCCCTTGCCATTAATATACACATTATATTTTGGCAACTTTCCAAATTGTACATTTTTTTTTGATTAAGATAAAATTATATTTATTTCCCACTCTTTTAAGCTGAGCTGGAACCCTTCAACATTGTTTTTTTTACGCCGCTGTTTCTCTCAGTTTTATTTTCAAGAAGAGCCAACAAATTCAACATCAAAAGCCACAGTAACAGCAACAAAAATATCAGAAAAACCCACGAAAAAAAAACTACCAAAAAAAGCAAAGAAAGAAATGAATTTAAAAACTGCCGAAAAAGTGAAAGTTAATTTTTGGTGATGTTGCTAAGCCGGCAGAGCAGCTGACGACGGCGATGTTGCTGCTGTTGCCGCTTTTAATGCTGTTGTTGTTGCTGTTGTTGCTGTTGTTGTTGTTGTTGCTGTTGTTGTTGCTGGCGTCGGCGTTGCCTCAATGAAAGTAAAACGCATTTTTCGGCAGCTAAAGAGCCGCTTACGAATTAAATATTGTCTGCCGGGACAAATATAAATTATGCCGCGCAATGTCAAACAGAGACACACAAAAATTGCCCTTTTGTTGCCTCTTTATGTTTTTTGGCTTTTCGTTTTTTTGCCAGATCAACTTTGGGCGATAGCAACAAAAGGCCAAAGACCAGAGAGGAGGAAAAATAAAAACGCCAAAAGGCCGGGCCAAGCGGCTTTTAAATACATAATAATAAAACCAAAAAAAAAAAAAAACACTGCCTGGAATATTTTTATATATATTTGTATATATATATGGAAAGCACCCAAAAGTCAGAAACGAAAGTTGTCTGGAAATGTCGCGTTCAACAAGTTGTTGCCTGAGTTGTTGTGTTTTTGGCCCTTGCCGAGAGCATGGCCTAAAGTCGAAAGCAAAAGTGATTGTGAAACGGAGTCCGAAAGGTTTGAAAGTTGAGTTACTCGACTTTAGACTAACCTACCCCACGCGGAAATGTCAGCCCGGAAAATCCACAATCCCCAGCCCCAACACCCCTTTCCTGGTGTCATAAGCCGCCCCCCTCCGTGTCTCCTCAATTAGAGGAACCCCTAAATAAACACCACCCCCTCGCCAATCGATGTAAGCTGACTTTGACACTGCACCAGGGTCGCTCTGCGGCGGGGCACTTGGGGGCTGTGGGCGCTGCAGGTGTGAGCCAAAACTAGCCAGGCATACAATTAATTTGTGGACAAGGAAATAAACTATAAACTTGGCCAGCGAAGGTCAAGAGTTGCTAGCAAATGGGGGAAATTTCTCTGTGAAAAATTAATCATTAAAACACTCAAGTTTTGTAATAAAAACTTAGAGATACTTAGAGGTTTTCCTGGAGCTAACCCAGAAATATAGTTATACAATTCAAATTACTAGTTACTCGGGCTTTAATTAGATAGTTGGTAATTGTCACTCATCCCATTAATAATTGCAGAGATCGCATACCGTTTAAGTAGTTGGCGTGTTGCTTCCACAACTGTTGCACCTGGAACTGTGTCCACCGATTGTTGTCGTCGCCGACTCCATTATTGTTGCTGGTATTATTATTGTTGGTATTGCTATTATTATTATTGTTGTTGTTGCTGCTGCTATTGTTGTTGCTGTTGTTGTTGTTGTTGGTGGAGGCGGTGGTGGTGGTGCCATTAATGACACCCACTAAACTATTGACCAAACTATTCTCGTGCGCCTGCTGCTGTTGCGCCACCGCAACGGCGGTATTAACTGTGGGCGTGGCATTGTTGCTGGCCGCGAGATTTGCATTTGGTGTTGCTGGATTGTTGTTATTGTTATTGTTACTATTATTATGGTTATTGATAATGATATTGAGATTGTTGTGATTTAGTATGTTGTTGTTGTTATTATTATTGTTGCTGCCGGGGCTGGTGTTGCTGTTGTTGCCGGTGGCATGTTGCTGCTGCAGGTTGTTGGCTGCCACAGCAACCACTGCTGCCGCAGCATTCACATTCACATGCGCCAAATGTTGCAGATGATGCTGCAACAATTGCGTTGGCGGTGGCAAGTTGCCATTGGCAACATTATTATTGCCATTGTTGCTTAGGCTGTTGAGCAGTTGCTGTTGCTGCTGCTGCTGCTGCTGCTGTTGCTGCTGGTGTTGCATGGTGCTGCGCAGCAGATTGTTGTTGCAGTTGAGATTCGGATTGTTGGTGTTGCTGCTGGAATTGTTGCTGTTGTTGTTGCCACCCAGCAAATGCGGCAGATTGTTTACCACTTGCAGTGGCAAGCTGCTAAGAGGTGGCAATTGTTGGCCCAGCAATTGTTGCTGCTGCTGTTGCTGCTGCTGCTGCTGGTGTTGCTGCTGCTGCTGCTGCACATTCTGCAGCAGTTGCAGCTGATTTTGCTGATGCTGCAGCCCAAGATGCTGCTGCTGTTGCTGCTGCTGAAGCGCCAGTGCTGGCGGTGGCATTTGATAGTCCATTCTCATTGCTGAGATCACAATTCTTTACGATTCCCCTGGCTCAACTCGTAGTGTTTTATTGCATGTTGCTGCTGCTGCTTGCTAACTTAATTAACAACAAATTGAAATTGAAATTGGAAGTGGAAGTGGATGTGGAGAGAAATGGAAAAAAGCTTTATATCGCACGCGCCACTGTGATGTTGCTCCCGCAGCAATTCTAATTGCTCGTGGTGATCACGGCAGCAACATTAAGCTCTCGCCAACCCGCACACACACACACACACACACCGTGGGCCACTGAGAATATTGCTAGTGCTTTGGCTCAGTTTTTATTTCAGTTTGTGTCGCTTTTTTCGCATTCGCAATTTTTCTATTGTTTGTTTTGTTTGCTTTTTCTATTATTACGCTGTGTGTTGTTGCTGTGGCTGCTATATTCCGCTGTCAACTATTCCGCGTACTGAGCGTTGTTTTATTTATTTTTTTTTTATACTTTGGGGCTGGGCCGTTGTGTTAAGGGGTTCGGTTCTCGCTGCCCGCCGCCGCAGCTTTTCAATGAGAAAAGTTTGACCTTGAGGCGGCAACAACAGCCAACAGCAACAAAACACTAGGCGAAATGTTTTTGCTATGCGTTTTTGCAATTTGTCTAACTGATCGTCGCACTTATTCGCCTTAGTGTTGCTTTTTTTTACTTTTTTACTTTGCTTATTATATTGTTTGTTCTTTATTTTTTTAATGATTCAATGGCTTGGCTTGTGGCTGAAAAATTTGAAATATTGGTTGCATTTATTTCAAAGCTGATGCAAGTATTCAGTATTTCGAAAGAGCATTCTTGAGTTTTTATTTAAGAATTTATAAGATTCCTTTTATAAATGGTTTGGAATAGTTTTATGCTAAACCTTTATTTATATACAATAAGTAAAAATAGTTTCTTTATTTATTCGCAGCTTTTTGTTGTAAATCAAATTTAAGAACTGCTTGAAAAAATGTTATAATTAAGTTTTAAATTCCTTTAAATACAAATCTTCTATTTTCAAATAATTTTTGTTATTATTTCATTTGGGAAAATATTTTACCAGCTTTTTTTAATATAGTATAATAATAGTTTTAAGTTTCTCGTATTTTCTCAGCCCAAGACTTTTATTTATTTAATGATCGTTTATTTGTATGACTTTTTGTTTGGCAAACTTATAAACACTTGTGATTTATGCTCCCATCTTTCAACATCATATATATGTGTGTATTTCTATGTTTCATATATATCTTTGTGTTTCGTAGGTATTTTCAAAATTTTATATAAATTCTTTGATGGGTATTTCTGGCGAATTTCACTCTAGAGATCATTTATTTTCGTTCACTGCACAATACATTTTAATCCTGGGAAATTCTGGGCGGCGATCCTCCTTCCTTTACCGCGAAACTCAGTGCGCAGAGGTAACGAAAGTTCGCACGAATTCGAATTCGAGTTCGAATTTGGATTCGAAAGCGCGGTGCTAAAGACGGAGACACGCGTCGTATACGTATTATTTTTATGGCCTTTGCTTGCATGTGTTTGCCCGGCGCTTGTGTTTTTTATTTGAATTCAGCTTTTTAGTTTAGGTTTTTGGTTTTTTTGGGTGGAGGAGAGCCCGTGGAATCGAACCGGTGCCGCCGGACTGCGAACGCTGAGTGAACGCGCGCGTTGCCAGCGCCGTGCAACGCAGCTTCGCAGCTGAGCAGAGAGGCAGCAGAAGCAGCAGAAGCAGAAGCATAGCCAAAGGCAGCGGCGCAGCAGCTCAGAGAAACCCGCGGAAGAGGTAGAGGAAAAGAGCAGAAGAGGCGGACAACGGAATAAATCCAAACTTGAAACCGAAAGCCACCAGGCCCCCCGCGCTGTCTCTTTCGCTCTCGCTCTGCTTTTTTTGCGCATTCCGCCTGTTTACTTTCTTTCGCGCAGCCTGCCAAAGTTCGTCGCTGCCGCTGCCGGCGTCGCAGTCGCCACGCTTGGCGGGAGCCGCGGCCGCACTCAAATGCGGAAGCTGATTTTCCGCTGTCGCCGCCGGCAGCGGCGTTGTTTTGAGTGAGTCGAGTGAGCCGAGAAAAGCTTTCAGCTCGCCTCTTTGAGTGGCTTTTTGTGAGCCCAAGTTCGGGGATTTTTGTATATTTCTTTTCAAATGCAAATAGATTCCCAAGAAAGAAATTGTTTAATAACTGGTCTTAAAAAAATGGATATACATCTTAAAACCCCACAAATACGCAACAAAATTTATTTTTGAAGAGTTAAAACTGTGATATAAAGTCGATTAAATATTAAGTGCTTTCCTATTTATAGAATTAAAGTCAACAAAAAGGCCAAAATAAATGTTTTCATAAAAGAAACAAAAATCCTATAATATTTTATATAATTAAATATGAATTTTAATGCCAAAAATACTTAAAAACATTTCAAAGAAAAAATGCAGGCTTGTATTTAAAGCTGTTTCAGAAGGCAGACTATATTTGTAACCATTTTGCTTTATTTTCTTCATATTTAATTATTTAGAAAATATTATTATCATTATTTATATATATATATATATCTCCTAGTCCTTTGCTTTATTTTCTTCATATTTAATTATTTAGAAATTATTATTATCATTATTTATATATATATATATCTCCTAGTCCCATTTTTCTGCTAAAACGCCAGAGTTTCTTATATGAATGATTAATGTTTAATTTTCTTCATATTTTATAATTTATAAATTATTATTGTCATTATTTTAGTATATATTATTTTTTTCCTATATATCCTAGTCCCATATTTCTGCTAAATCGCATAATTTTCTTATATGAATGATTAATGTTAGTCAATGGAACAAGACACAAGCTTACCAGTAAATATTTTAGTTTACACAAGTTTACAAGGAATTGCATATTTAGTACTCGATGCTTACCTGTAAATAAACAGAAAGATAAATATTAAATTAATATTCAGTATTAAAAATGAAATAAACAACAAAGATATGCAGTAATTTTCATATATAAACATCACACTTTTGGTCAATAAATTAGCAACTGCAAGTGAGAATAAATTGAGGAGCACTTTTGGCTTGTCAAGGGTGGCGGAAGTTTTCCACGAATGGGGGGCCCACCCACAACGACAACTGACATTTATCCATTTTAGCTTTCCCCGCTTCCCACATAGACAAACCCACAGCGAATTTCATACAAATTATTATTCATTCTGCCTCTAAAAGGTCATTTGCAGTATATATATTCAATAGCGAAAATTTCACCCAGCAAAAGGCGAAAAGCAACAATCATGTGGGGGAGGGGTCGTGTGGGGACCACCCACATTCCATTTGCCATATGCATTTCCATGTCATCTGCCATAAAAATCTCATCAGCCTAATTCCGAAATCTAATCAAGTCAAATGCATTTTCTCTGAGGTCAGTTTGTTGTAAAAAAAGGGAAAAGGTGGCCTGCTCGCGCTTTTCAAAGGGATTTGGCCCAAATGCATTGACAAAGTAGATCATAAAAGGGTGAAAGGCTTTGCCAAAAAAAAAAGAAAAATAAAAAACGAAACCGAAAACCAGCTAGTACAGGCATTGAAAAGGCCTAAACAAAGCTAAATGTCACACACTTGTGCCCGTATAATTGATATTAAATGGAATATTAAATGGAAAATATCAAGGCATGTTTAATAATTTTCCAGTTTAAATTGCCATGGAGAGAAACGAATTCCTTAACAAACTTTTAAATGAAGTTGGCTAGCTAAGAGGGTAGTTAAATGATAATATAATATAAACTTGAAAGTAAGGTACTAATTAATAACTTAAACATTTAAACCCTTCTAATTGCAATGCAATTTGTCCTAGGTCGCAAATAATATTCTTTTTTTTTTAATAAAAATCAATGGCAACTTGCTGAAATAAATCAAATTTCCCTTGTATATATAGGATCTGGCGGTGCAAAGATACATTTACCAAGGCAGCAGATACATTTGAATTCTGTTTCCTATTCAACTCGAACGGCCGACGTCAGACCCCGGCATATATAGTACTCTATATACATATATCAAATATATAGCCCGGCTCACGTGTGCGCGGCAAGCTTTCTTGACTTTTGCGCTTTTCAAGCTCGCACTGCGCAAAGTTCTCGGCCGCTGACGTCCGATGATATCAGCCCGCTCCGCTCTGGGGTTCCGCTGGGGTTGGGGCTTGAGCTCAAGCTGGCCTCCCAGCAGATAGACTTTTTCCAGACACTTCACTTAAGGGCGCCGTATCGGCGCTCCACAGCGAAATACTAATTTTCTAATACAAAAGACAAGCTCGGAGGAAAATATAGCGAGAAATCGCAGAACTACTCATGCCTTTTTATCAGTTGTTTATATTAATTTTCAGCTTTTACGTTGCAAATTAGTCAACAAAGGGATGAACAATTAGTAACCAATCCTAGATTCATCCAATTACTCTTACATTATCTGGGCAGTATTAATTGTGATGATTTTAGCTGGCGTTAATTGGCATTAATTAGATATTTTTTATTAAGATACCATTTTGGGTTCTACATAGGTATTAGAAATTCAAATAAACAATTTATGGCTCATTTATATATACCTAATGATACACAAATAAATTTTATTGCTGGCTGATAACCAATTTATAAATTTACTGTTGAATATGGAATATATTTTCTTCTGATATTTAATACTACTTAATGATTCCATTGATCTAGAATTTTTTCTACAAATCATTTGGTTATAAACTTTTCTATTTGAGATTGGAGTAGAAGCAGACTAAAATATATGTATCAAAATATCCTAAAGATACTATTTTTGATTGTATTTTTGAGTCTGTATCTTGAGTCTAAAAGATATGTATCAAATAATCCTAAAGATACTAATTTTGATTATATTTTTGAGTCTCTTATTGTATGATGATTTTCTGCTGATATTTAATACTACCTAATGATTGGATTGATCTAGAATTTGTTCTACAAATCCTTTGGTTATAAATCTTTCTATTTGAGACTGGAGTAGAAACAGACTAAAAGATATGTATCAAAATATCCTAAAGATACTAATTTTGATTGTAGTTTTGAGTCTGTTTTTGAATTCGAATATAGTTCCAAAAATCCCTGAAAAGGCTTCCCAATATCCCAGACTCTCTGGTCATCACCTCACCTGAGCTGGATGGCTGAAACCGCGCCTTGAGACTGTTCAGATGGTTCTGATGCTCGTTGGCTATGACGGCTGCTGCCACGGCATTGGCCACATGTTGCACGGACGACACGTTGCTGTTGTTGCTGTTGTTGCTGCTGCTGTTGTTGCTGTTGCTCTGGTTGCTCCCGCTGTTGTTGTTATTATTGTTATTAGTGTTACTGTTCTGGCCGGGATTGGGTCCTGCCACGGCAGGATTATTGTTTCCATTGGGATTGACTCTGGCTCCCTGATTGCCACTTGCCACACTAGCGGCAGAGGCAGCCGCAGCTGCAGCTGCAGCGGCGGCGGCGGCAGCCACATTGCTCTGCGGATCCATGAAGGAGTTGCGCTGGTAGAGGGGATTGTCCTGATAGATCCGCGGGTACGTCAACGTGGGCAACGTCCACGAGTTGTTGGTCTTGTAGTGGAAGTTGCCGGTGCCGAAGATGGAGTGGGTGTTGGTGTTGTTGTTGCCCCCATTGCCGCCGGAGTTGGCGGCAGCGGCAACGGCGGCGGCCGAGGAAAGTGTGTGGGCCAGCTGGGCGGCATGGTGCTGTTGCTGCTGCTGTGCATGTTGCTGCTGCTGTTGCTGGTGGTGGTGTTGCTGCTGCTGTTGTTGCTGCTGCTGCTGCTGCTGTTGCTGCTGTTGCTGCTGCTGGTGTGTATGGTGCGGATGCAGTGGATGACCAAGGTGTTGCTGCTGTGCATGCTGCTGGGCGTGATGTGAGTGCTGTTGCTGCTGCTGCTGCTGCTGCATAACCACAGCCACATGTTGCTGGTGTGCATGCTGCTGCTGCTGCAAGTGCTGGTGGTGCTGTTGCTGCTGCTGCTGCTGTTGCTGGTGATGGTGCATGGCTGCTGTCTGCTGTTGCTGCTGCAAGGCCCAGGCATTCACATTGCTGTTAGTGGCACCTGATCCTCCACCAGAGCCTCCTCCACTGCTCTTGCCTGAGTCATTGCTGCTCACACTGCATCTATGGTTGTCCATGGCTGAGGCCGAGGATCCTGATCCTGATCCTGAACCCGTCATGCTGCCATCATTGCCGCTGTCGCTGTTGCCGCTGCTGCTGTTGTTGCCACTATTGTTGCCGCTATTGTTGTTGTTGCTGCCACTATTAGTTGTGGCTGCCGCAGCTGCCACCTGGGAGTTGAGTTGCTGGAAATACTGCGACAGGGTGGCGTGCTCCTGGTTGAAGAAGCTGTTGCAGGAGTTGGTATCCGAAGACATGGTCACTGGTTTACTGGCTTCACTGGGCTGCTAGTTCACTGGGCTTGGTTGGTTTATTTTTTATTATATTTTTATTGGCAAGGACCTAGGTGATCACCTCCTTGTGTTGTACGTGGTTGAACTTGCTTGTTAGCAGAATAAACCTTGGGCCACGGCCGAAAGTTGTGCGCATTGTCTCACAAAAAACACCGATTCACTTGAGTTTTGAATGGAAAATTTCTAGTCTTGATCGGGGATTTGTGCCCTTTAGATCGCCCACATCTGAAAAGATTGTGCTTTCATTTGAAAACCCAGATTAGTGTGTTGCTCCTTTCTTTCCCTTTCCAATTTGTTGTGGGTTTTTTCTTTTTGTTTCTAGCCAATTGATAGCCAATATTGGTTGTTGCTAATGAACTGGTGATCGTTGGGAATGTTGGGAGTGATTCAGTTTAGGGAAGCGATCGATGAGTGCTTGACTATAAATTATTGATAGTGACTGATACTGATAGTGATAGTGATAATGACAGTGATAATGTTGTTAGTGATAATGTTAGTTTTGTTGTTAGACGGCGCTTGTTTTCGTGCACTTTGTGTGCAGCTATTTTTGTATGATTTTTATTGGGTTTCCATTATCTTTAATTGATGATCATGATGAGGATTAGGAATAAGAAAAGGCATTGTATAGTTGTATAGTTTTGCGCTTCTTCTTCTTGTTCAATTAATTTTAATAATAAGCTTTTTGTGACGTTCTTTGTATAGAAATTGAGTTGACAATCTGGAACAAAGGCTTTACGTGTTTGTTTAGCATTTGATGGAAATTTTGAAAATTTTCTTCTTTATACATTTTGTTAAATCAAAACAAATACATTATTATTTGCCAAATCAATTGAATTGTAATTCGTTTCCTTCTCTCAGCCTTTTGGGAAATACCTTTTCTTATTCTCAGAATTTGTTGCTGCTTAGAAATGAGTTGGTTTTTTGCTTGGGGTTTTTGTTGTTTCGCTTGATCTTTTGCTTTCTTGGATTTGTTGTTGTTTTGTAGTATTTTAAGAAATTAAAATTAAATTAAACTGTTTGAAATTGTATCCGTAACTTTGGCGCCGCTGGACAGAGAGTTTCTGAGAGATCTCCGGCTCTCACTCGCTCTCTCTTTCTCTCTGGCTGGTTCTATCTCTCTCTGCTCGTTTCTTATGATCGTTTTTTATGCGATTCGAGGGGACACACACACTGACACTGACACTGGGATTGATTTCACAATTGTTGCACTTGAAACTGGTGTGGGAATAAAAAATATTTCATTTGGCCACAAATTCTTCCAGAACTTTTTCGCTCTTCTGGGAATTCAAGTTAATTGTATTAATTCTTTTTGCCTTTATTTTGTTTCTTTGCTAAATATTTTCTTGGGTTTTCCCGCTCGACGGTGAAGAACTCGGACCGAAACGCGCAACGACGATTTTCACATGAGAACGCGATGCGACAGAATGCCGGCCGAGCAAAGTTTCCTCGGTCTCAGTGTCGCTGGTTTTCCGCTGCCTCTGCCGCAGTCGCTGCCCGGCTGCAGTCGCCGCTCTGCCGGCGTCGGCGTCGCTGCCGCTCTCGGCCTGCTAAAATTGCAATTTTCTGCAAGTAAGTCGCCTTACGTAAAGGGCGGCGGTCCAAAAACAGCGCTCCCTCTCCCAATTTGATAATTGTTTTTCGGTTTTGTATCAAACGCTGCCACTACAAATTTGTTTTTGTAAAAGAAACGTTTATATACTTTTACATACACCTATGTTCAGAATAATAGCATTGCTCCCTTAAAACCATTTTATAGATGGAATGCTTTGCTTTTAATTCACAGAAAATAAAGGCATCGAAGGGTTTTTAAACGTCTTTCTGTACTAAGAAGGAAATAGCTCTATATTTTAATTAAAATTAAATTAAAGTAGAGCCAAGGACTGGTGAAATGTATTTATTTTTACTTGCAATTCTAGTTTTAATTTTATTTTTAAAGAAATTCATTGGTTTCAGCTTTGATCATTTTTAAAAGAAATTATTGCATATTTTCTAAGACCTTCCCACTCACTAAGTAGCGACTTCCGCAGAAAATTATTTAAAAAATATTTGCAAGAGTTTTGCTAACTCATTTTGCAGCTGCAACTATTTTTTCGAGCAGGACTGTATCTTAAAAAGGGACTGCGGCAGCGCCAGTGACTGCGCTGCGGCGGCAAAGTCACGCGGATTTCAATATGACCCAAAGCCCACTGTCTAGCGCAGTTCTAAGCACGTGTTGTGGACACACACCGGGCGCACACTCTCACACACACGCCGGCAAAATTAATTGAGAGAGGGAGAGTACTGCACGTTGAACGGCAGGCAAGCGTACTCAAAGAAACAGATACAAGCACACTGGTCAGATACAGATACAGATAGAGATACAGATACTGATACAGCTGCAGATACGGCTCAAAGGTTTCCAGTAACTTCGCGGTGTCTGCCTGCCTCTCATTTGGCCGACGTTACAGTTAACACAGCTATATAGCCTGTCTATATAAATATATTTATATAATATATACGCCGTATAAGCCAAGTGCTTCATATTTATTCGGCGCTGATGCGTTTGCAACACGTGACGTATGCGTAATATGGCCAGAATCCTCTCTGTGCCACCAACTAATTAGCGCTGCGTCACGGAAAGTAAGCGGATCTCTGGGCGGGACGGAGGGTACTTCACCCCAGACAAAACCCAACGCGTAGTACCCGCCAATGGGGCGTATACTTAATCTGTGCTCTCTGGAAGTGCTAAAGTATTGGCGTAGGTCGCAGCAGCGCTTTCTAAGAATATTTTCAAAATGATTCCAACAATATCAGTGGGGAAAAATACATTAATTCTTATATAAATTCCTCATTGGCATAGGTCCGGCACATTTTCTTGGAAATATTTAAATATATTTCTCACTATTTCCGAGTTCTATAATATAAACATTTCAAATTTGTCTTCCATATTGACGCAGGTCATGGAATATTCTAGGAAATATATAAATTGGTAAAAAGTAGAATGCAAAATATAGGATTTTCCCTTAATACTCATTATTTAAATGATTTTGAATTGAGTTTGGAACTTATATTTATTAAAATAATAATAATATAATAATAAATAATAATAATATAATAATATAATAATATAATAATAAATATTTCTTCAAGCCCTAAACATTAATAATATCTTAAAATTAAGACAAGCCACATAAAATTGAAAGATTTCATTAATTAATTAAATTCTTAAGGCATATACATACATTATTATTTTATAATATATAGAATAGATTATTATTTTAATTATATTTCAAATAAGGTACTCCTATCATGCAAAATCCCCAAAATATCCAATCAAATATTTGTTTCTATTGTTATAACAATCAAAAGAAATTCCCAGAATATCCCTGAGATTTTTCCAACCCAATAAACTTTTCCCTTTTCTTGGCTTTACCACCTCTCCCTGTTTTGGTTTTGTTTTCGCTTTTTTTTTGTTTGAGACAAGCAGTCGCCCCTGCAAAGCCCTTCAAACGCGGCGGAACATCTGAAAAGCATGCTTTTGGCCGGTCACCTGTTTTCCCCAGGCGCAAGACATGGCATTGCATTCGAATATATCGAGTATACGCCCCGTGGCGCCGTGTACGTTGGCTATTTCTGGAGGCGCCAAAAAAGCAACAAGTCAGCGGGACGCAACTTCGTAAGCCGAAGACCGACACGAACTTCGGCTGCGACTTCGGCTGCAGCTTCGGCTCCTGCCAATGGCAGAAGGACGTGCAATCGTCGAGCGTCATTGGCCAGGCTTATATGCCGAGCCGTCGGGTTCTAGGGAACCAATCGCAAAAATCCACAAATGCAGCTGCTACGCCGGCGCTCAGCCGCCGTCGCTAGCAGCTGCGACGCCAGCGCTGGCAGCGACGCCTGACGTTGTCAGGTTTTCTGTTTGTTTTGTTGCCAGTTGTTGTATTTTGTGTTATCACGTTTCGCTACCACGTGCGCCGGCCCCCGTGCGCTGGTGTGCGTGCCCGTATGATTGTACGAGTGTCCGCACACACACACACACTGCAAACGGATGAATGAGCGGGGGAGAGAGAATGAGACAGAGAGAGCGAGAGAGAGAGCACTGAAAGCACTAAAAACAAACCCAATTGAGACTGAGACGGAGCAGGCGAGAACGCAGAAGACGAAGCTGTTGCTGGTTTATAAATAGCAATTGAAAGCAACTCGCACACACTCACACCCGCGCATCGAATCAATGACTCACACACACACTCACACCCCTTACATCTGCAGAACAACAACAACAAGAAACACAGGAAAAACAGAGTGCATAGAAATAAAAATAAAATGAATTGTGCAGAATAAATATCGGAAGCGGGGCGGAAAAGAGAGACAGAAAGTAAACAAATTAATGCAAAGCTAAACAATTTGCAAAAATAATTAAAGCAAACGAAAGAAATCGTCTTAAATATATATTTTTTTAATATTTTGTGTAGTCTAAAAATATTTTTAGGGATTTAGGAAAGGTGAAAAAAGTATAAAATATTTTAATTAAATTATTAATTACTTACAAATTAAATATATTATATATTTATTTATA
>VNKC01001353.1:0-36970 GCA_008042775.1 Drosophila pectinifera | reverse complement strand
GGAACGACTCTCATCAAACTGAAAATGTTTGCACGCATCCGTCTGGGCAATAAATAAATAAACAAATTGCTGCTTTGATTTCGGATACCCAGGGGTACTACGCTATCGGGGTATTATGAGTACTTGTTGAGATGTGTAAGTACGCACTCGAAAGGTGATTTTTTGTTGATATTAGACATATTTAGAAAAAAAATCGTCGCTATAGAGAAGCTAGTTTGAATGCAGATTAAGAATCAATATTATGTTTGACATGTGTATTCTAAATAAAGCCCATTTTAAAAGGTTTCAGATGGGAATATCGGTAATATGATTAAAAATTACTTATTTATAATAACCATACTTGTTTAAAAAGTGTTATTAATTAGATTTAGTGGCAATTTAAATCCATTCCGATTCCATATTAATCGATTTATATATACGAAAAATAGGAACCAGTAGTGTTTACATACATCAGCTCGATGGTCTGAGTACAGGAACACTATTTAGAGACTTTCTTCATTTATCAGTAAGGGGTAAACATGGTTTTAACACTTTAAAAGTTAAGTAAAGTTTACTATATCCCTGCAAACGTGTTTTGTACCATGTTTACATTCATGCTCCCCTCTCAGTTGAGTAAATCTGCAGTAAGCTCCAAGTTCTAATGACACTGAGCTGCTGTTGTCGCCTTTGTGCAAACATTCCGCATTCAACAGGTGTGTTGCCAGCGCCAAAGGCGAAAACCGCACAAAGGCAACAATGGGAAGGAAGCTGCAGCAAATTTCTCTCTCCTTCTTCACACATTCACACGCTCTCTTCGCTCCCCCAAAATGCGGGTGTGTGAGTGGGCAGAGTCAATGTCAAAACTGTTGTCAAGGCCACGGCGGCTGCAGCGAACTGAAACCGTTATGAGAGTCATAAGGGTGAGGCAGGAAAACAGAAACTGAAACTGAAACTGAGACGTAAAGTTGAGATAAAACTTTGTGTCTGTTGGGAAAACAATAAAGGGAATCGGCAAAACTTTGGGTCCCATATCCGCCTGATTTCGATTCACACCAATACAGTATATTTTTTGTGCTTCAAGGACTTGTGCAGTCACAGCTGATTCGCACACTCTCTCTTGTAAGTTCGCTCTCTCACTTGAGTTTGCTCTTTCCCTCTCTTGGACAACAACAAAGCCGGCTAAGTTCTCTCTCTGCCTCAGCCCCGCCAAACCTTCCGGTGTCCTGCTGCGAACGTGAGTCATGCATGTGAATGTAAATATGCTCCGTGCTCTCAATTTGTTTCACTTTGTCGAGTTGTTTCTGCCATTGGCTTTGCTTCTCCGTTTCCTTTTCACCCTGCTGGTGGCATGCGTCACCTTCGATGGGGCGGCGTAAGAAACAATTAAAAACAAGAAAAGGCCAAAAGAATCGATGAAGGCTCAATAATTATGCTGAGAATGCAGAAAAGACGATGCGGAAACGCAGGGGCTCAGGGGTACATGTTTCAGTGCCAGGTGCCAAATGCATCATCATCTGCACTTTCTCCCTCCTCCTCCTCCTCGACATCCCCCTTCATCATCATCTTCTTCTGCCTTTCGCCCAGTTTCGTACATTTTTAGCACATTTCTTGCACTTATTTTGCACCGATTGTGTGTTGTTGTTGTTGCCGTTTTCGCTACACTTTTCACAATAATTATCCGTGCAACTTTTCTCGGAATCGCGGAAACACTTTTCGCAACTGCAACTCGAGAGTTTTCCGCGGAGCAGGGATATTATTTGGCTCAAGGCGACGCGATAAACAAATCGGCTAACGGCAAAACGGCAAGCGCCAAAGCCAAACAGCCAACTGCCGAGGAAATTGCGGCCAAAATGAGCGACGCCGCTGCGACAGCGGCAGCGACAGCGACTGAGGCAGAAGCAGCAGAGACGAGAGCGTACGGCGAGCAAACTACATGTAGCGGCAGCGACGCCGCCGTAGGGAAATAATGACAACAAAACGACGACAGCGCTGCCAAGGCAACCGGGCGCGCCATTTGGTTAGCTTGGCAACAAATAACAGTTCAATGTAGAGTAAGAGAAGAGAAGAAAGCTACGCTCAGAAGAGAGCCGACTGTATTGGAAAAGCTCACAGTTCCAAAGGTTACAGAGCAAAGTAACACTGTAAACTCGCTGATCTATGGGGTCAAAGCTTAATAAGTGATATACATTAATTGTGATTTTATAATTTACTCTTCGAATTAGTTACAGTTAGGCTAAGGGTCAATTGATTATTTATGAATTCAAAAGATATTGTTATAGGGATTATCTAAGAAAAATATTCTTGAAAATTGTGCGCTTTTTTTCCTTCCTACAGACAGATTACAGTTATTAAGATCATACTTTGAACAAAAGTCTATAGTTTTCAAGTTTAATTTCTTAATACACTTTTATGTACATTTATAACGTTATATCGATTGTAAAATAGGGGGAACACTTCTTTTATAAGTAAAACAGTATTGATTTATTTTTTTTAATTTCTTAATCTCTTAAGTTAGTTAGCAGAGTATTTCTCAATTCGACTTGCCCCGAAAGTCGGCGGCACAATTTTCTCAAGTCTGTCAAGCATAAAAATGAGCAAATTTTCGTAAGTCACCCCAAAAAGAACACGAAGAAAAGAAAAGAAAGGAAAGAGCGGCAGCAAACACTCTCTCCCCCTGTCCCCATCGCTGCCCAGTACAGTGCACGTGAATCAAACAACGAGGAGCAAGCGAGCAATGAATTTCTCTTGCGCCCTCTCTTTCCATTCAAATGAGCAGCAATGTCAATGTCAGAGCGGGTATAAAATTTATTTATTTTGGCTGGCGCTTGAAGAGGTGGCGCATATGGGTTAATGAATGATTGCTCGCCGGGGCTGTGTGGGGCTCGGCGGGGTAATCACACCCCGCACACATTGATTTCATTTTCTCCTTTGTGCCGAGGAACAAACAACGCAAAATCAATCAGTGAAGCAACAAAAAAAAAGCTCTCGAAGCGAATTCCCATCAAATAAATAGATACCGAAGGGATAGATCATAGACAGTAAAATCTATTTTGCGGTTTCTACGACCAATAAGGAATTCGAGTTGCGGGATTTCCTTTGAAGATCTCAACAGGTGCGCATATACATAGTATACACATAAATCTAGCCGACAAAACGGTAATTAACGTAAGAGCTCTACAATCAAACCAACAAAAGTCCAAAAATAATACCGCCAAAATCATAGCCCAATAAAGTGCACATAAAGGAAATAATTACATTAACTTGAAGCACATTGTTGCGATTTCTTTGTTTCGGCTCACCCCAAACTACAGTAAAGCTCATCAAGATGAACAATTTCAAACGGTACATCTACGTATACTTGATATCAAATTGCTATTTGACATTTGGGATAATGGAAGGAAGAGGCAGTTAGCTCTATCTTTAACACACATAAACGGAAACTGATAAGGTTATTTGGAATATCAGAATAGAATAATAAAACTTAAAATATAAAAAATATATTCATAATATATGTACATATATTAAGTATACAAAATATGATGTATTGAAAATATACAGATATTTAATCATTATGTACTGGACGTCAAACCACATGAAATCCTTAATTTCCCTTAAAGTTATTACATTTTCCAGAAGTTTTGTTTCTTGAAGTTCTACTGTACTCACACACACACACGCTTGTAAGCAAACAAAGTCGCACTCACTAGCACCCATACACCCAAATGGGGCACAATTCGCATTCATTCACTTCATTCATTGAGCGCCCGAACAAGGCGCGTAATAAATCGAAGTGCCGCTCTTTTCGACAAGCTTAAGGCACACACGCACACCCTCACACACAGAGTTAGGCCCACTCACACAGACACACACTCTTGGCCAAGTGGTTAACGGTACCTTTGTGGAATAGTGTCAGGGCCAAAAACGAGCAGCGGGCGGCAGCCTTTGTTAAAGTTTCTCGTCGCTGTTGCCTGCAATTGGTTTAGCAACGCCACAGAACTGGGTCACTATCTGGCCGAAATCGGTAACAACTGTTCAACTTTTTGCCACCCCAACTCGGCCGGCGAAAGCGAGTCTGAAATGTCAGAGGCTTTCAGCAGAATCAATTTCCAACCATGCATCGGATTACGTTGGGCAGCCGTAGGTTGTTGCATCAAATCTGTGATCAAAGACTGCGGCATCATGGCCATCTCTCTTTCGACCGAAAATCAAATCTAAAGCTAAGAGAAGGACAGTTTTGACCACATAAACTGGATATCCAGGGCATTGACACTGGAATGTTGTGTGCCACCAGAAAGTATACAATGTTTTATTTTAAAGTTACAATTCGTTATAACTTCATGCTTGAATTTATAAAATAAAAGATGGGTATTATTTATTGTTTAAAAAATGGGTTTTAGCGGAATTTATGAGCCTGAAATTATCATGAACATAGCTCCTAAAAGAAGTCTACAATCATAGGAAATCAGGTTTAGTTTAGCGTGGAAAAGTAGCCTTTGAGTTAGCAGTCAGGTCAAAGTGACAACTGAAAATATTTGACATCGACTTCTGGAAAATATGTGGAACTCGTTCGCTTCCCTGGAATCTCTAGTGGTGCCTTGTGCAACAAAGGAGTTACCTGGTATCTTGCCACCCCAGGACGATGACAATCCTTCATCTGCCAAACGGGTGAAAATATCGAGTCCTCTGGAGGACTTTCCGTTGCCTCCGGGCATGGCAAGGGCGTATGCGACAGAAGCTGGTGAGTCGGCAGATGGCTCTGATGTAGCTATGATATTTAACCAATCCTGACAGCTCGCTTGCAGGCCATGCAGGCGAAGATCCTGCCCTATCTCCCAGCTGCAGTGGTGTCTCAGCCGCCGGGTCAGTGTCCACCGGAGCCGGAGAACGATCGCCGGATGTACGTACCCAGCTTGAGTCAGTCGCTGACGCGCCGCGACATCTTCAACCACTTCTCCACCTTTGGGGCTCTGGAGCGGGTCGCTCTAAAGAATGCCGGGGACGCGGTCAACTACGCCATAGTGCTCTTCTCGAGAACCTCCTCCATGCAGCTGGCCATATCGGCCAATCCGCACTCGATCAAGGGCCATTGTTTGCTCTGCCGCAAGGCCGCCGAGAAGAAGCCCAGCAAGGATATAAGGCAATTTGTGCCTACAAAGCCAGTAAGAACCGTTCGGGAGGACAACCCTTTACCTCAGACTTTAGCGGCTAAGTTGCCTGAGACAAATCCCAAGAAAAAGCCAGAGAAATCTGCTAAAGAACTTGAAGTACCGAAGAGGCTTTTGAGAGCCACACCAGCGAGGCTGGAACGCTCGATGAACTTGAATACGAAACTGAAACAGAATCTGATGGCCTCAGAGAAGTCTTTGGTTCCCCGGAAAGGTGATCAGACCTATGTTTATTCGGTGGCGATGTTAAGTCGCACTTCCCCATGGAGCTTTAACCTGGCTAGTAGATTCACCACTCCGGAGGAAAAGAAGGCTCTGAGCGAGGGACTTCCAAGTGCTGCCATCAAATTGCTGGAAGCTAGGGACCACAAAAGTCCTAACTCCTCGACGAAGCCCATGAATTTTGCCAAGCCCACAATACCTTTGAAAACTGAAGGGATTCGTAAAAAGTTTTTAAGGAATTCATCACCTATACCGCCACTTTCTACTGAGCAGGTTCCCATTATTATATCGGAACCCGATTGTAGTCTTATATGCACTACTAAACAGATGAATTCCATATCCAATGCAAGTCCTGTTCCTGTCGTCTTGCCAACCAAACTTAATCTGGAATTCCACAAGTCGGAACTAAATAGGATCTCTGCTAACCCATATTTTGGCCCGGACTTTAGGTACGAGCATCATTGCTACACCAATGTTATTGCTTACAAGAAGACCAGATTATATATCGATCTGCAGCCCGGCGAAAGGGAAAAACGCCAAACTATTAAGGAGTTTATTGATCAAATTTATGTGGTGAATACCACGAAACACTAACAAATTAATATCGTTTAAAAATGGAAATATAAGCATTTCAATGATGGAGGTTCCCATTTATGGATGCTCATTGTTCACTTAATCATCTAATTAGAAACTATAGCACTGAACCCAAAGAGTATCTGATATTTTAAACTCGTTTCTGAACTCACCTTTGGCCAATTGCGGTTGGGTTTTTGTGCCCATTATGAGGGAGCCTCGCGGGACTTGTGTCCTTGGCGGGTTTCCGTCTATCTGATCTGATGAGGCCAGCTGCTTTTATACGCCTGCCGGCATCCGAGGCTGCTCCTCCGGTTCTCCGGTTCCGGTTCCGGCTCCAACTGCAACTGCGACTGCGGGTGCGGACCGTGGACTAGTGAGCGTACTGAGCGGACGCCAGCCTGCTCCATGTGGCGGCCTTGTCGAGCCGCCGATGGCTGTTCGGGGAAGAGAAGAATAAGGAGGTTTAGTAAACATTCAAGTGACTCGTTATCGACGGGGAAAGTTTAGCTTTTCTAGATTTTTCTGTTGAATTTTTAATGGCATTCGTAAAGCGTTTTAAATACTGCCAGCTGGTGGCCCAGAAGGACGTACTGGATACACTGGATGTGGGAAAGGATTGTGTGGCGCCCAGCTGGAGTGAAAGTTTCCAAAGCAAATGAACTTGGGCTTGGTCTTGTGGTCTTGACTCGACTATTAAAAATTTGATGTGCTCATATGCTAATTGTCACACGAGGACTGAGGATGTGGATATAGATGTGGGTGGCGATGTGTCCATTAGCAGCTGTCACGCTGGTGTAATAGTCATTAAACCCGGGGCGTCCCCAGGACTTTGGCCTTGGCTGCGGCTCGAGCAGCCTGCAAGGACTACAACGCGGCGTATACGTAATTTCCGCGCAATATTTCATAATCCATTTGCAACCGGATGCTCGGGAAGCGAGGCGCAGTAATGATCGAAAATTAATAAAAGCAATTACAGCGGCGAGCAAACAAAACCGCGGCAAATAAATACAAAGCAACGATTTCGCCCAACGTGAGTCACTCGCAGGGAGAGGGACAGAGTCGGAGTAGCGCTCGGCCGTAAACAAAGCTGAAAATGAAGCACAAAAGGCAGATGTAAAAAGTTGCGAGTGCAAATGTACCCGGCAGAAAATCAAATAACTTTGGGATCACAACGAACTGAGAATGCCCTCACCCTGAATAGATTTTTAATGGGTTTTTATGGAAACTAGAACTATAACTTGGAACTCTAAATACATGAAGATATCGCAAGCAAATTGATTAAGAAAAATCCATAACAAATTTGCCACTTAACTAGCTGAGCGTTAATACAATTAACTAACAATAAATATTCTCATACGTCAATATAAGGGCGAATTAAACTTAGGGTTATATATTCACCTAATCTGCCGCCTACTGGTAGCTGTTGGAAACCCCTTAGCACAAGCCGTCCTATTACGTCTAATTTATGATCTACGATCTTAAGTGATCACAAATATACCCTACTGACGTAGCTTAACCGTATGCTAATTGCGAATAATAGGAGTCCATTCATGAATAATAAACAAACGAGCGATTTGTGTGCCGATAGCCGGTCTCTATAGGTCATTCCATTGGGAGACTTTGTTGATCGTCTGTGACCAAACCAAATGTTTATAGGTTTAAGCGTATATGTGACTTTAAGTATTTTGCAGCTGCTCAAGTCCATATGGGTGGTTAATTACAAAAAAAAAAAAAACTGAAACTGAAACTGAAACTTAAAGCCGACATTAACCGGTGCATAGAAAATAGGCATCATCAATTGGCCCCATTATTAGGGATTTCAAGGCAACCTTTTGGCTTTTCGCTAATCGCTTCACTCCGTGTTCCGTTCTTTGGGCCTCAAACGTAATGTGTTTATAATCAACGACCCACTCTTCAAGCCCACAGAACCCTAATCGAAATATGCCCCTAGCTCTTTCTCTAGAACCCACTAAAACCGACGAAAATAGCCACAAAACTAGTATAATATTTAACCCAAGTTGAACGAGCACTCACAGAGGCCATTACGGATGGACTATACATGAATTATGCATAATTATATTCACCTGTACAATTTCCGATTATACTTGGTGTTCTTCACTCCCATCAGCTATGCAATACTATGCGTTATCTATTTATGGACCATTAATTCTATGTTTAACAAACTAAGAGGATAGTCACACGCTAGAAAAATGTAAGCTAATGAACCTTGAGCTACTTAATGGCCCAGGACCTCGAGGTCTGAGTACCTAAATTATTTGGGGGCAAAGGATTATTTATTCTGATATAAGGGAAAATGAGTATATTGGTGTTAGAACCCAAGATTACAGATGTATGTTTCGGTTTAAAGTGTCCTAACAACCCTTTCCTGAGTTAGTTACTGAGTTAAGCCATTAAAAGCGTATATATCTTTAATGTTCTTTATCAAGCAGTTTCGTGCAAATGATATCGATTGTAGCTCTAAGCGCAAATCACACATTTCATTTTATATTTCTGGAATTAAGCCCCTTCGAAAGTGATAGCCATTAGCATAAGTCTTTGAATAATTAAATGTGATTTGTGCATTTCACAGTTGTCAGCAGTTGATTATGCGATATCTAGCAAATTAAAACCAAATCCATCTACCCAGAATAATTAATAAGACAGGCGGAGCGAGATAAGCCCGTTTCAGTGAAATATGGAAATATACACAAATACCTAAGAGGGGAATGCTGCTCGGGCTTCTCGGCCAGAACGCCTCCATTGTGCTCCGGCGAGAGGCAGACACGAATGACTCGAGATGCTTGCCCAGTCACTCGGGCAGCGGCAACTGGAAGGCAATCAATGCAATTGAATGTTGGAGCATCAATTTCAATTGATTTGGCGCAATTAGAGCACGAGCAGTCCGAGCCATAAAGGCATCGGCAGGGCGGGCGCCACACCCACGTGCAAATCAAATAGAGACTGGGTTCAGGTTCGGCCCCTTGCCGGACGGGGACTAAACGGCTTGGCTCCCTCTCCCCATAAAAGTCGCATAAATTATTTAGCTGCATTCATACTCTCTAAATGCCGCGACCGTTGAGGAAGCGAGCGTTTCTGAATGGAAATGTGCAGCCAAGGTCAATGTTTCCACGTAGCCACGTCGCCGCCCAGTCCGCCCCCATTTTCACAACTCTCGATTAGTTGCCTTGCGAAGGGACGGGAATATCCATTACCGTTGCACCCCACGGAAAAAATCCCCGTCAAAGGGGCGGGGCTAATTAGAAGTTCTGAATTCCTAAGTTGCGTGGAAATTTCAACGGACGAAACGTATGGCTTATGTGTGTTACCAACTCTGAACTAGTTTGGCAAACGTTTCAAGAGGGGATTTAATCTAATAAGGATTGCAAACAGTTTAGCAGTGATTTGATTTAAGTGGTTTTAGCAGTGATTTGATTTAAGTGGTTTTAGTTTTATAGATATTTTGATGGTATATGGGATATATAATGCTTTAGAAATGAGAGTATGGCAGCAGAATCTTTAAATTTGCGAAATTATAACAATATAATTGAACACTCAGATAATAACTTATACAAAAAATATATTTGGTATTCTTTTTTCCTTTATGATTATACTTAAACTTAAAAATTTACACATAGAGTCCTCTAGAGTTTCCTAAGTTCTTGTCCTTGAACTATAAGTGAATAATATATTAAATTAAATGTGTTATGTCAGATATTTATATAATTCTTTCAAGATAATACTTATAAAATATCCATGGAATATTTAGGAAATGATCAAACTAATTTATTTAAAATGTTTGAATGGAAATTGCCCATTTAATTCAAGTCGGAGTAATGACCTATGAAATAGTGAAAATAATACGGATGGATTGGACATCTCTGGTTGATTTATCATCCTATAATTACATCTCCCTATTTTACATGTTTTAATCACCATGTCATCTTAAAAAATCCATTAGGTGATATTTCGAGGCCAGGGACTTTTTAAGCTGAGCCACAATTCCATATATAGTTCATTCCGTCAACTCTAGATTGACAATCAATAATTTAGTCGTCTTTGTCCTCAAGCGCCTTGGACGGAGCTCTGCGAAAGGACGCATCGCAGATAATTACCATGCAGTGGCCACTAATCCCGGGAACCGTGGGAGTGCGTGCTCCGTGTGTTGCATTAAAAATTTATAGGATAGTGGAAAACCAGGGCTTGGATACACGTGGCCCCCTATGAAGGGGCCCCGCCCAGGTGTGGTAAGCCAGCAGGACGCCCCTTGGAGCTCTCGAATCATCCACAGACTTGTTGAGCCTGGCAGCCCAGCTAGGCTTCCATGTGGCGCACATCTGTCCGTTGGTTACCTCGATTCCATTGTGCGGCGGATCAGCTTGTTTGTCACTTCGCTCGGCACGGCGGCGACCGGGAATTTGGGTTAAAACAGTTACTCCAGGTGGGCTGTGCGTGTGCCGGCAATTGCGTGTTGGGAACACCTAGCCCGCCTCCTCCACCTCGCCCGATTCCCCCGAGAGATAGCGAAATTATGTATCCAATACGGGCGGCAAGGGCGACTATGGCAATCGCTTAAAGTCAAATTGCCGCCAGGAATGCAAAATGAAATGCGGGCTGGGGCATGTACCTTTGATAGATAGGTACATAGAGAGAGAGGTGGGAAAGTCGGAGAAGAAGGTAATATAGATATTCTTAGACCAATGAACAATATGGACTAGGTAGATGAGCGCGATATAGACCTCTCTTTCGACTGTCGATTTTAGATCTCAATAATAAAAGGAACAACAAAATTTCAACTTTAGACTTCTCGATTTTAGGACTTTTTATCTGCTTAAAAAAATCTCGTATACTTTATATTGTATATTCATGAAAAGTCAACTAAATGCCACCTCTAGAGTCTAGTCTTTATTTGTTATGGTTGATGATTCATTAGATTGCAGTCCGTTTCCTGTTTTCATATATCCACAATGACCTGCACTTAGCTCTATGATTTTTCCTTTTAATTGTTGGCGGTCTTGTAAAGATACAGATATATCTAAACCTGGTTAGGCCGCTGTATGTAGATTAAAGACTATTTAACTCTGATTCATGGCTCTGCTGGCTGTTGAAACTATTTGCTTTAAGTTATGAGTCACACAAGATATAGAGACTGGTAGATATTCCCTCGTTTCTAGAATATTCCCTGTGGGAAGCAGAACAGGCATCTTCCTATAATTGCACACTAAACGTTGCCTTGTTTGATTTCAGATTATCGAATCTATTCTAGTTTACAGTAACTAAAAGTGAAAACAATTCGTTAGATTGGTGATGACCGACAATGCTGATTATAAACGTGTTAGAACCGACCCCCGGCAAGGTCTGTAGTCTATATTTTTTCCCTGACCGACCGAATTCGTGACGGAGACCTTGCCCGGCTAATTTGCGGCAATGTTAATGGGACGCCATGTCCACTGGGGCGTATGGGTATTACCTTTAACCCTATATCACTACTTCTATCTCTTACTTTCGCTCTCGCCAGCTCTCCCACTTTCTCCCTTTCTCTCTGCCTCTCCTCTGGGCCAGTTGTCTATCGCTGTTTGGCCTTTCGAGGGACCTACATCAAAGGCACTGGAGTTGAGGTAAATCAATTCACTGACCAACTATTTTCCCGAGAGTATTTGCCCCATACGCTTATATACATTCCCATATATACGCTTTTGTGTACATATCGGAGTATGGCAACTATAATTTGGTGCCGCATATGGCGCACAGTGTCCCGAGCCTCAGGCAAAGGTTGGCATGCAATTTTCCTACCATCACTTGCAAATTTGAAGAGTGGAGAAATTCCCAGGCAACTTTTTACTATTACTAAGAGAATATCCGTACTTCGGTAGCTTTCCCTGATTTTAAAAACGGAACATTGACCAATCTTTAGATCTTCATTACTGGAAACTAGGGCTATATAGGGAAGATTTGTATAAGAGATCTAAGAACTAGGGATGATTATACAAATTTATATTCAGGATCAGGAGTGGTTTTTACTCCTTCCAAATTGGGAGAGATGGAAAGCAGGGTATGCCTAGGTCTTGTTCCCCGAAAACGATTAAACTGTTTTTTCTGGCCACGAGATTGCCCCTACCTGAGCTCCCCCTGCTTGCCACTTTCACTTGGTCCGCGTCCTCGGCCGCGTCCTTTGCGTGTTCCTCCATCGCCTTTGACAGTGACCGTCGTCGTGGTCGTCGTTGTTGCTGGTTACTCGTGTTGTGGGCGCTTGGCGTGTGGCGAGCACTTATAGCTGACCGACTGTCCATTGTCCGCTCCATGTGGGCGTGGGGATGGGGCTTCCTAGGGGTGGTGTGGCACTATCGGCGGGGACAGGAAAAACCAGGGCTGACCGCGTTCAGAGATAGCCGTGCCGAGACTCCTCCACGAAGAGCACTCTCTCAAAAATTGAGCTGTAGTGCCAAGGGTGTCAATCAAAGGTGCCACAAGTGTCTCCGACGTGTATCGATGTCGGGCAAGACAGCGAGTGGCAGAAATAAACTCAAGGTCGCTGGAGAGTTGCCTGGTTGCTGGGGACAAAACACTAAATCACTGGACAATTATAGTCTCCAAGAGACCAGCTTTAACCAAAGCAAACGAGTATTATACTTCTTTAATTACTTTACATATTTGTGTTATATTTTTTTAGTTCCAAACCACAGAAGGGGTTGCGCGTTTTAACTTTCAGGGTGTTTCCCCCTGGCTACTGGCTTTGTAGTTGCTTGAAAAACATGTTCATTAAAGTGATTATATGCTTTGATTGTCATATACTAATTCTGTTTAAATTAAATAAGGACAACAAATCAAATAGTAACTAAAACTGTGGCCAGCTTTAGGTTTCTCTATATTTTTACTTCGCGTTCAGCTCTATGGCATTGTTTTGTTTTCTCATGTAGAAAATATATGGCGTCTTGCTTGGCTTGCCTCGTCTTTGTTGTTCCCTGCACTTATCTCACCTGTGGGGAGTACGAATTTGTATCTCTCAATGCCTTATCTTTGTCTCAGATGTGTGGACACTAAATATTTCCATCGTTCGAATGAGAATGAGTCAAGAAGGCAAGAGCCACCCACTAGTTGTGGCAGTTGAAAATAAAAAGAGAGAGCGTGACACAACCGAGAGCTTGAAAGTGAAATGACCATCAATGAGTCAAATAGATTAACAATTAATAGGAGAGTGCTTTCAATTAGACTTAAGTTTTCTTAAATTAAGCCTCAAAGTACAAATTGAAGTCTCAGAGATGTTCATTTTATCTCGTGTGCTTCGCTTATCTCAACTTTGGCAAAGACAAACAGTTGCCGTGGAGCAGCCATAGAATTGCTTCGCTCATAATTTCTACATTTTGCAACAAGCATCTTCTGTGGTAATTATTATTAGAAGTCGGGGTTAACTGCCGGCAAACAAAAGGTACAAACTGATAAAAACAATTAGAAATACGGCAACGGAGTGAACCGAAAAGTAAGCGGAGCGGGAAATGCTTGAAATTAGTTTTTGCCGAGTTCTGTTTCTGGCGATTTCTTTCCTTCATTTTTTAACGAAACTTTTTATTTCGAGTGCCGAGACAGACATCAGGATGACATCACTCGGTGCCCAGCACCGCCGAAGATCAAGAGGAGAGGCTGACTGGGGACACGTGTCTGCTTTGGCCCAAACTTCAGTTTCGTCATCTATAATTTCGGCGTTTTCACACAGAAAGCTTACGAAGAGAAGCCAAAGTCAGAAAAGTAAAATAAAAGATAAAAGATTGGTTAAAGCGGGGAAATACCGACCTCCCGCCCAGTGGCTTTTGAACTGATCTCAAGAAGGTGACGTCTTCAGAGCTTCATTTTCAAGTCGTAATATTTTTTCTGTCAACAATTAGCTTTTTAAATAAAAGTCTAGTAATATGGCCAAATATCTTAATTTCAAATTGTTTGGTTTTGTTTTGTACGTACGTTATAGTTAGTTTTTGTTTACTCTTTACTTGAATGCAGTATTTTATTTATTTATTTAATCAGCAGGATCTTGTTACTGCTATTTTTCTGTAGTACTTTCTACCTTGTTTACTTCTTGTATTCCAGACGCCTGGCCAAGATCTGCAGATAATACCTATGACCATGACGAGGCGGAAAAATATAGCCACCCAAATCCAAATCCAAACTAGAAACTGGAAACTGTTAAGCACCCCCATATTTTGGCTTGTGCACTTTGAGCTCAGAAACGGAGATTGCAACAGATTAGCTCGATCCCCGTGAGCTGAGCCAAGTTGCCAATTTTCTAAGAAAACGAACTTTGCAGGTGGAAAAGCACAGCGGGGATTGGGGCAGATTTTGCATATTGCGCCAGCTGTTTATAAGTCACTCAAAATAATTGAGGAAGAAAAAAATAGCGGAAACAGTGATGTTGCTCCAGCGATTTAGCTAGATTTTAGACTTTAAGAGTTAAAATTGAAAGTCTTTGAAAAGATATTTGGAATGTGCATTATCGGAAATTATAACATTATTTTTAAACGCTTTATCGCAGTCAAAGTTTGAAGCTTACTCGATAACGGAAATATTCCAGTTCGGAAAAAGCAGGAAACGGAAACAGATATCACAATCTTAGGTTTTATCAATTCCAATGCTACTTCGAAGCTCTCTTTAGACGAAACCCTTATTTTCAGGCATTTTTTCATAATTTTATTTATATTTCTTCAGCCATTTTTTATCTAAATATTCCGGCAACACTCACCCGACAAAAGCCGTGGGGAAGATTGCAGGAGACGACGGTGAAGCTCGCCTTAAGACTCCAATGCTGCCGCTGCCGCTGGCGACGACGGCGCCGAAGCTTTTAATTTGGCGGCCGCTGGCTTTAAATGTTGTTGCTAATTCAGCAGCTGTTGCATGCGCTCTGTTTACTTTGTTGCACTCCGGCCGAACCCCCGACGGATGGGGCAAATATTTGCGAGAAACACAGGCCAACTGCGAACTACACGAAAGACCGGGGAAGCCCGGGAACTTGATCTGCTGGCCGCTGGCCGCCGGCTCCCGAGAACTGTGATATTTCCTGCCGACCGAAGGGTTGCCACTATTCTCTTTCTTTCGCCGAGCACACGACCGCGCCGTCCTAAGCCTCGAATTGAACTGAAGCGGCGAATTGCCGGACGGCGTAGTACCAACTGAGCGCGCCGTGTTCGCCGCACTCTCGCTTGCATGCTCTCTCGCTTTCTCGCGAGCTTTATACTCTTCTTACCAACTGATAAGCGGTAACAAGCCAGTGTTGCCAACGCGCGTTGCCAACTACTGTCGGCATTGGTAAGTCGCGTGGGAAAAAGCTATAGCAGGAAAAGCTGCTAAAGCTAGACCCCTAATTACCTGTGAGACCTAGCAAGCTCGGGGGAATTCCCCATGAGTACCAGGTTTGTGGATAATATAAATATCTATGCATTAGAGAGGAAGAAAGCGGAAAATTTACTCTAACTGGTTGATTTGGTAAGACTTGGTTAGTCAGTTAAGGAAATAAAGAAGGATCTTAAGCTACCTGTACAAATTACTCATACGCCGCATAAGCCAGTTCAATGCTCTTGGAAATCCGGAATTCAACATTTTCCGGACTAATTAGCAATAAATTAAAAAATTCAGTATACTAATGGGAGCATTTATTTTATACTACTTTCTAAACACGTATTATAAAAATAAAAATATTACAAGTAACAATTAGAACCTCAAACCTTGCCAATTGGGCAAGTCGTTATCTCACTACTTAGGGGCTCGTGACTGAGCCACAACAATTAATATAAATTTAAGCGTTACGATTATGCGACACAATCTTCATTAATTAGACACAAGTCGAACATAGAACAAATTAGCCAAGGGTTCGCATCCAACGGTCTCCAACCGACAATGTCATTAACGTCACGTCGCTTTGTGAGCCCCCCCCTCGTCCGCCCACCATCGTTGGGTAAAGGGTGCAGTAATTATATTTACCGTTAATCCAGATTCACCACAAAAGGGAAGCGAGTAACGAAGAGGACCATAGAGAGAGACAGAAGGAATGAGGGAGTGAGAGAGTGAGGAGGACGGATAGTAAAGAGTGAAAAAAATGCAACAAAGACCGTTAGTGGATCGGCAGTTGCTGGTGTTAAAATAGGGTAAAAGCGGTTACAATTAACCCACACACTTTACCCCTCTCACTCTCTTTCCATCTACGGGTTAGTCCTACGACGTGGACACGAATGACTTTGAAGGTATAATGAGATTATAGGAATTACCAAATATTAATGTAGGAATAAGGATTAACTTGCGATAAATCTTGGAAATAATTGATAGTTTACATGTTCGAATTTATCGATATTTACAAAGTATCATCGTCGTTTTATTGTTCCTTATTTTAATTTTTTTTTAATTAACACAAGACATCAAAAATTTCGCACAAATTTCGACATTGAAGGAATAATGATATTATAGAAATGAAGAAATATTAATGGAGGGAAAAGAATTTAAATGATAGATCTTGGAAATAATCGTTAGTTAACATGTTCCATATTATCGATACTTGCAAAGTATCATCGGCGTTTTTTGTTCCTTATTTATATTTTTAAAACTAACCCAAGCTATTAAGAATTTTTAATTATATCACAAGAACTCAAACATTCTATTTCTAAATTAAATAGCAATATTACCGGGTATCCGATACTCGACTAAGCAATTTCGTTGCCTCTGTCTGTCCTCCATTTACATAGCATTCGATTACGCGTTTTGTTTGCCTTTAATTGCGACGCTCATCCGTTTTACTTAGCAGTTGGTAGCTTGCAGAAATCGCTTTTCCGATTTTCCCTTCCTCGCCATCGCTCCCCGATTTCTTTGGCATTTGCAATGAAAAGCGTGAAGCGTGGAGTGCGTTTGGGTTCGATTGCCTGAGCACAGAAAGCGAGTGCGGTGGAATGTCATGCTGCAGGATGCGCTCGGAAACCAATTGATTCTCGAACTTTAGCCGGTGCGCTGCACAAATGAACAGGACTAAGGCAGCTCGAGCCGCAGCTGCGTAAATTGCTGGGGAGTGGGTTGCCGCAAACTAAACTGGATGGTGTACTGAACAACATTCATTCCCCGCCCCAAGCTTTGAATCCCTTTTGGCAGGGCTTTTCCCCCGCGGCGGGGAGCTTATCGAATTAGACAGGACCGCCTAGGAGTATGCAATGGCCCGGTTCGTGCCGACGGAGAGTTGGATCTATGCGTAATTCCTGAAATGGGTACTTGCTTAAAATTCATTTACATAGTTCGTGATATTGCATTGTCCAGTCTTGATTAATCAGAATGATAGGTGAACAATACTTTAAACTAAAAAATCATGAAATGAAAATGAGGTATGACGAGAAATAGTTTGCCAATGAAAGGACTAACTCAGCAAAGAGTCAATAAAAAAGAGAAAAAATTGAGGCCTCAGTACTAAAATTAGGAAACCCGAATTTCTGTTTTACTAATAATACTATTCATTTTCCTTTCCATTGATTTGCTGCTGAAGTTGGATTTTCCATACACCAAATTAAGTTCTATGGTACTTAAATAATAATCTCTGATATTAGGAGATCTTTACACAAAGACCGTTTCGAGCTTAGTCCAAGTGCTTAAACTAACAATAAGTTGTCGCAACATTATGAATATTGGTATTTTACAGACGATTCCCTCGCAGCCCCCAAAGCTTTTCTTCCATCAAAAACTTGTCAAATATTTAATATCGAAGATGCATATCCGTTTTGGTTTTTTTTTTGCTGTTATCCAAGATGCAGGATAAAATCAAACCAAATTTTCCCATACATGTGCGTGTGTATATCTATCAGAATCTTGTCTAGCATGTCAACGAAAATTCGCATACTCGGGGACGAAGGCCGGGCACTGTGCCAAGTCGAGAGAGGGGAGTGGACAACGAGAAAAATATTTCTATATGCATAAATACACATGGAAACTTGGAGTCTGGAAAAATCTCGAGAAATTGCGAAAAGCAATCACGATGTGAATATTGAGGCATTGACAAGCGTGGCTCCTTGAGATGAACTGGCCAATTCTGCCATCCAATTCTCCTCACTTCGGAACTGGTGGTTGTTTCAGTTTTTGGACTTATTTATGAGTCTGGCTAAAAACACTAAAATTAACAGCTGCGAAATGTTTGGCTAATGCAGAGGTAGCAGCTGTTTTCTACTTTTTGCGGAAAAGTTACTGGAAAGTATTTACAACAGAGATCCGTAATTTTATTATTGTTTGTTATGAATACTTAATCAAAATTGAAAAGTATATATAGGTAACTAACCGACTAGGAAAGTCTAAAATATATTTACTCTTGGAGAAAAATGTAAATTTTCTTCTAATTCTTGGTAATTTACTGTAGAAAGTCCCTCTTTGTTCAGGGTATATTTCATTCCATTTAATGCATATTTACAAGTTGATCTTTTGTTTTATTCCCATCGCGATTCATGGGCTTTCAGCAGCTTTTGGTTTTTTGTGTTTCCGCCGGCTGGCTTTCGGCTGCGTTAACTCGACAAACTGTTTTCACTGGCTCAAAGGCGACATAAAGTATATTTTGATTATTTTGTGAGCCAGAAGTTGAGCATTTTAAGGCCCGCCAGCATTTGCATTTCAAATATACTTTTACGACGGCCCCCAAAAACCCCTCAACATCCGCATGCCGCCCGACACCTTCCCGCAGGATCCTCCGCCGCGCGGAGGTGGGCGAAAATACCACAAATGGCGTGTAAACACAACAAAGAGGTAATAACAATGGCTGCCTGGATGCCAACGAGGTCCCTGACTTCGCGGACTCGTAGTAGCGGGAGAGCCACATGGAGGTTGAGGAACCCGTCCGCATTCCTGGAGCCTTTGAGTGGAGAGTGCCGTATATTGCGGCGGGGGCAGGGACTGGGGCAGGGACTGGGGCAGGACTATCGCCATCGCCTGGCACCCGCACTTTCGTAAACATTTTTATTTGTTTCTCCGTAAGCTGTGTCAATACACAATAAATTGAACTGTGCCGGAATTTATGTTGCCACTTTGCCAGGACACTCGTCCCCCTATCGCCCTACCGCTCCTGGGGCGTCAATTGCATGTTGGCCACCCCCTGGGGACTTAAAAGTTCAATAATATTTATTTGTTGCTGGCTGCTCTCCGCCAACAAAGCACACAAGATTATACTTAGCCTAGGCCCCGTTTATCAAGCCACGCATATTGGCCCGCCTCGTACGCTCACAGGACTCGGAACTCGGGACTGGGGACACAGGACTCAGGACCCCCTTACGTAATGGCATATTGCCGCACAATAGCCCGAGACCGCAGTAAATCTCAGCCACTAAAGGCGATGATTTTTCAAAGACACCAAGCTAATTTAGTGACCGAATGCCAACCCGGTCACCTCTGTGATTTACGGGGTCACCATTTGCCCGATTCCAATTATCTGTTGGTTGGCTTGTGACTTTAACCTTAGGAAAAATATAGATACTTGACTGCTACTCGGCATCTTTAAAAGTTGGGTCTTATTTAGAAATAAATACTTAAAGAGTGCCTAAATATCCATGTGCTCGAAATCATTTCAGAAGAATAATGTTATCGAAATCGAACTCTTAAATTGGAATTTCCGTTCAAAGGATAGTTACGTGTGGTACTTTGTGCCTTTGAGTAAGGGTTTATTGTTGCTTCCCTTTGTTTTAAACATACTTGTCTGATATATAAATCATATTTCAGTGTCCTCGTATGGAAGTTATCACAAGCCTAAGCTCCTTGCCTCAACTAGAAATAGAAAGAAATAAGTAACCCTTATAAATATTTTCAAAACTATATAAGTTAACGAATAATAATTAAAATAATAGTGAAACCTAAACATGTTATATATATTTTATTAACCAGGACTAAAGGGTTCTAAAGGGTTCATCTCCCTTTTAGCCTGTTAATAAAAATCTAGTAGGCCAGATGATTTAATTTAAACTAGTTCCCCTCATGCGCTGTCCTTTAGATCGGGCAATATTTTGGTAAATACCTAAGCCAAATACACCTCAATGAAACCTCTCTTTTGATCTCCAACGAGCTCATATATTTCGATATTCATAGTCGACAAAGCCGGAACCTGGCCCCCGGAAACACATGTATTGTTGGTCATCTACAAATAGCGTCCGTGCCGTAAACAAATAAATTTCAAATCTTCCACGGTCCGAGGTCCTGCCGAGCGCAGGCGCAGACAAACACACAGCCGGTCCGAGTTCGAAGCCCAGCCCCGAAAGCAGCCAAGGGACATGTTGGAAACGGCACAGTCCTGGGGAAGGACGAACCGAACCGAAGTCTGAACCGGGACTCGCCCCGCCGCAACGAAACGGAACGCAGGAGAAGCCGCCGTTGAGGAACGTTCGACGGAACGGAGTCCAGCGGGAATGGGGGTCACTCATGTTGGCGGCACGCAGCTCAGTCGGAAATTTGCATCCTGTGCGCGCGGACGTGACTCGGATGGGAAAGGGAAACCGCTGCCACAAGCCAATTTTCCGCGATGTCTGACTAACAACTTGGCTCGAACGACGATAGCCGGAGTAGAATAAGAAACGGAAAAGAGTGCAAATATGCAAAAGTGGAAATACAAAGAGAGGAAAAATTAAGACAAAGTTAAACCACTTGATGTCCCCTTGGGTGTCCTGTGTCTGTATCCTGGAGTGTCGCCTGTCGAGTGTCTTTTGCCGCAATCACTTTTAAAATTTGTTTGCTTTCGCCGCATTCAAATGGATATTAGAATGCCGCGCTGAAGTGAAAACGCAGGAGCAAAAACAGGACAAACAGAAGCCGAGGATTTCTCCAAGGATGCGTGAGCGTCGGCCGTAAACGTAAAAAGGGATTATTGTGCATCATTTCGGCCCATAACCGAATAAAAAGAATAAGGAATAAACCGAATTCCGAGGAGGTGAAGGAAAAAATATCCTCAAGTCGGATTAGGCGATAAATTGTTACTGAAGTGTAAATGTTTTCTCACGTGTTAAATCGTTAAATATAAGCTGCCGGCTCTCCTACTATATATAAGCCGCAATTGTTCTGGAACTTGGCCATATGGTCATTGAAACTTATTTCCAAGAACTTTAAACTGTGAGTTAAGCGCGGCGCGGAAGAAAAGCCATTGGCAAACTTGTTAAACGCTATAAATGGTGCAAGTTCTTCAGGTTTTTTTGCGGCAAAAGTTTCGCCCATTAGTCATTGAAAACACTGTGCGATAGTGCTGCATGGGCTCCGTGTTTTATTTATTAACTTTTATGAGGCTGCCTGAGAAAGTGAGCCGAGAACGAATAAAAGAAAATTTTACGATATTAATTGCAAAACGATTATGGGAGTGTAAGTGGAGAGAAGTTGGCCTCCTGATTTATATTTCTTGTAAAGTTCAGGCACTTTATTATTTCACCAATTGAAATGTTGAATAGAAGTTTCAAAGACTTTTCCAAAGAATGCAGAAAAAGTTTGAATGGAAATTGCATCAGCTCCTTCAGTTAAACTTATATTTGCTTATTCGATGAGTCTTTAAAATGTATGTTCCTTGGTTAACTTAATTTTATGAGCTTTCTTAGTTCAATATTTGCTGATTTGTTTAATTTAAATGTTAGGGCTTGTGTTGTTCACCGAAATAAGTTTGCGACAAATAACAACCGAAAGCCAGATAAATAAATTGGACTTCCACTCAACATAAAGTCAAGTCCTGATGTCAGCTTATTTGTTTATTTCTGTGTCACTGCAGCCCCAATAAAACTTTACCACTCAACAAAGCCGAAAACACTTAAATAAATATATAAATCTACCAAAACGAAAGGGGCCGAGAGAGCCCACAAACTAAACAATGAAAGTGCAGGAAAATCGCTTGAGAAAACGCAACGGAAAACTTGTGGCAGACGCATAAAGAAGAGTTGCAATTTCGGGATATAAAATCGAATAAAATAAAGTGAAATAAAAAGCAGGTTGGAGGAGCCCCAAATGCAGGCTAGAAAGGACTGAGGCCCCGGTCCCGGCCCCGAGCGTATTAATTCAATAAACCTATTTATCTGGGGCTTCGACTGGGATTTGGCTGGAGGCTGGAGGAGCGGCGGAGAATGCGACAAAGTTTGCCAGCCAAGACGGAGACGCAGTGCAATCAGCAGGTCCTGGAGCCGAGTCCAAGGATCCAAAGGAGCCACTGGGGCCAGAGGAGCCAGATTCGATGCCGCAAACGAGTCCCAATTGGAGGCAGGCGGACAATGAGCGCACAAAAGGCGCTGTAAGTGTCATTGCAGCCAGAGACTGGGCCACTGGGACTGCCACGCAGGACTAGAGCCAGAAGAGCACCGTCACCGTCACTAGCAGCGGAGCCAGAGTCAGGACCCGGATAGCGACGTTGACAACACTGAGATGACAGCGGCCGACGGAGACGCAGGGCGGCGTCGCCAGTCCTTCCGCAGCCTCGGCAGACCAGCATCTTGGCGGCGTCTTAGCCCCGTCCTTCTCATCCTGGTCCTGCTCCTGGTCTTGGGCCTGGGGATGCGTAAGTACAGCTCGGGGGTTCGGCTCTCCTCCCTTCCTGTGCGAGTGTGTGACTTTCATACATTTTTGATTTAATTTAACGCATTCATGTCGCCCACTCCGGCATACACACTCGCTTAAGACAGGAAGGAAACGCCTTCTACTATAATATACATATTAGGGATTTTTTATACCTCTTAATTGATCATATTCTTCCAGAATACAATTACTCATGGAATAAATATACTTTCTTTTTAATATTCTCTTTTTAAAACATTTTTAATGGTCACTCTTTGCCATTTTAAAGATCTTTAGGTAGCCGTAGCTATTTGTAAACTCTCCCAGCTTTTCCTGAGCACAATATACCCCAAAATACAGGGCATAAACTGCCACTTGGCAACACACACATGGATAATGGCACTCGTAAGCGGGCCCCAGGACGCGACTAGGCTGCTGGCAAATTATTTTAGTAGTCCTGGATCGACGGGGGAGCGGAGCCCGGCAATTGTCTTGTGAAAAAGTTGTCCTTGGCCATCGCCGGGGATGAGCTAGGGCTTGAGCTTCCCTATTGTTTCATTTGATTTGCTCAAATTAGATTAGGGGAAGCTATGGGGTCAGCAAAATACGAAAACAATAGCCCATAAAACTTGACAAAATGTGACGCAATTCACCAAGTTCGCAGTGAAACAATTTTTGGGATTTGAAGCGGACTCTACCTTGTCACTCCAAGAATATTGAATGAGAATTTAATTTGATTCCGTAGTCTAATTAAGTTAACAATTAACCAGGGAGCAGCTAAAGCCCTTACCCGCACAAGGTTATCCAATACTTGCAAAATCCTGGCCTAGAGTACGTTTTATTTCAACGTTTAATCATTGGAAATTGTTGATTGACAGGCCAGACTGGGTCTCATTTGGCAGCAAATTAATTCAGCATTTAGAAATCAACCGCTGGAAGTCGCTTAAGCGGCAAGTCAATGACAGCAATTAACTAACAATGATTGCCAATGATTTAAGAAGGAACGTTCGTTAATGTGGTTATGTGTCTGCAAAAATACTGTTGGTTAATGAAGGAGAAATAAATGCATATTTTTTATAAGCTTAGAAAAACAAATACTTTTTCTAAGGCATATCTATTTCTTAAAAAATGCTTAGAGCTTCAAATTTTTAAATATTTATTAATTGTTCCAAAGTATAAAGAAGCCTCACAGAAACTTTTAGTTCCAGCTGCAGCCATTTAAAAAGTTTCTCAAATATATAAATGTTTACACAGGATAAAGTCTGCGTTTTAAGGGCATTGGGAAGCCACAGCTTAAAATTGTGAACAATTATCCGCAGCTCTTAAGCTGAAAAGTTTCGGCATGACTCCCGGACGCTTCCGCAGATTTGCGAGAATGAAAAATAGTTTGGGGCAGGTCCTTAACCCCATTGCTCCTTGCGGCAGCGCAGCTGCTCAGCGGCCATAATCAAGGCGAGAATAAAACAATAAATTTCGCTTTCTTTGCGACTCCACTGCACCTCCAGCCCTAGTTCAGCCCTTGCCGAGGGGCAAAAACATTAACGAAATTGAAAACTTGCCAAAAAATGTTTAATAAACACATTTTCAGTCGCCCGTCGGGGTGAGGTGGCCCAGTGTCCGCCCAAATCCCTGGCGCGCTCTGCTCATTTCCCCCGATCCCCAACCCTTCACAAAATGCGCTTTCAGAAAGTTTTGAGTGCAACTCGTTATGCCAAAACACAGAATGGGCCAACAAAGCAGATGCAAGCCGAAGCCAACTCCGGGCCCCTACCGAAAACAGTCAAAAATATAATACGGCCGAAGTTTGCCTTGCTGCTGGCCTCACCCCCTGCCGCCTTTGTTCTTTCGGTCAAAAACCTCATTGAGATATTTTGGAAATCTCCGTAGAATTTTTGGTATGAGAGTTTTTTGTTTGCCTGCATTGTTCCGGTATCCTGCTAATTTCCAGAGTGTGCCGGCAACGAATCAAAGCTGCCTGCCTACAGGTTGACTTGGCCCGACAACCCTCGGCCCTCGGCCCTCGACCCCGTAACCCCGTCTTATTACACCTGGCCGAGATGTCAGAGATGGCCGAAATCCTTTAAGGCTGCTCGGGGCCCGTAATGCCGTGTCCTGCCCTGTCGGGCCGTGTCGTGTCGTGTGTGTGGTCGTGGCTGTAAGGGCCAAAAGTGTTTGCTTACCTTCATAAATTATAAATGTGTTTTGCGGAGACACCAACACAACAACAGTGCCGGGTCCTCCGGCACAGCCAGCTGAGTGTGTGTGACACACACTCCAGCTTACATTGTCAGTTGACCTCAGCCTCGGCAGGTCCTGTGATGACGGAAAATATTGTAACACAAGCAAAGTTGTGGCCGATGGGCCAGCAGGACATGACAGTGCCCCAGGTCAGCAAAGTGTCCAACGGTGGAGCAATTGTCCTGGGCGACTTCGCGGGTATCCCTTCAGCGGAATTTAATTGTTTGTTCTGTTCTCTATACAAGGAAAGCTTAAAAACAGCATGGTACTCTTTTCCTTATTCATTTTAAACACATCTTAACGTTCAACGCTGCGTATGAGTAATATTCGATGCCCAATATCGCCCACTGTGGGCGCCATGCAACTAACAATTTCCTGTTCGCATACACACAATTACGCCAACAATGTAAGCTGAATGGCCTTGATGCGCTTTTGGCTCGCAAAATGTGAGCTTAAATTATTCAGGCTGTGAGAGGGCAGGGGGCATGGGGCAGCTGTAGCTGCGTCGACGCTTTGGGCAATCAAAGTCAACAACAAGTGTGTGCGAGCGTGTATGCGTGTGTGTGTATGGGGCATTTAATTGCCCTGAGAATAGCAGTGGGGCAATGGAGGCTGGGACAGGGGACAGGGGTAAGCCAGGCACAAAGACGTGGCGAGAAATGACCCACAAATGATAAAGTGCAGCGCCAGTCAACGAGCCTTGTCTCCATTCTTTGGCGAAGTGTGAAAAGAACAAGACAAGCCACCGAATAAAAAATAAAAACAACAACATAGAGGGGGACATTCAAAGCAAAGTAGCCTCTAGGCCAAAATGCGGAAATTTATGAATCGCAGCGGGGGCAGGCCGGGGCCGAGGCGGCAATGTCCCCGCAGGAGGCCCCATGAAAAATTGTTTTATTTCTGGCCAACGCTTGCCCACTTATTTATGACTGTCCTGCAGGCCAACTCCCACCCGTGACCACTTCCTATCCTGCGATCTCTCATTCACTTGCAGGACAAGTCGCTGCGGCTAAATATTTTCCCTGGCAGCCATAAAAATCACCAGATAAGGAACGAGTCGCGAGAGTTATTCGTATAGCCCTGAGATTTCGCATAATTATTGTGCTGATTTATTGGGGAAACGAGCAGACACAGAAGGCCCAGCTCTATACTGAAGCCAATATACATAAAACATGTTAGAGAAGTTTGTTAGAATTTAAGATAAGTTTATTTTCATTTAAGTTCGAATGAAAAATAATAGAATAAAGTACAATAAAAATATTTTAGAATAACATCTAAAAATAAAAATTGATTCCCTTCACTACCCATTATTTACATTAAATTATCCTATTATAATAACGCATACATTTTGAATTTCAAATATACCTTCTGTTATTCTATCAAAAGGTTAAGCCTTATGCCAGCCCCCATAATTTATGCAACAGTTTTTGATTAAAATAACCTTTCTTCCACAACCCGAGGCCAGAGTTTTGGCCATTGAAAATCCATTTATACTTTGACTTTCAATTTTTTTGCCTTTAATTTCCCCTAAGACTTTCCAACGACCACAGCTCACTTATCATCCCTTCCCCACAGACACAGATTCATCTTCTTCATCTTGAACCTTTTGTACCATAAATTATTGATGTTTATGCACATTTTGATGACATTTGATCACAAGTGCCCAACATTCCCATAAATATTTGAGTAAAAATCAGGCAAGGGAGAGAAAATTGTATTTAAAGTGGCATTTATCAAATCGATCAATAAACAATTACCGAAAGCGAATGCTCACAGAGTAAATAAATAAATAAATAAATGAATGAAAACCTCTCGCACAGCCACCCCAGATATCTTACAGAACGTAACCGAGTATCTATGTGTGTCTGCTGTCTACGCATTAAAGATACATTTGCATGAGTGGGCGAGAGCAGCGCCATGCTGTCCCGTTCTGTCCTGCTTTGTGACTCGAGTGGCTTCCGCTGATGTTTGTGTTTAGTGTGAAATTGCTCTCTGCGCCATTATCCGAGGAGGATTCATTCAAAACTGAAACATATGTTGGGTGTCACTGTGAAAATTATACATGCCATGTGGCTCCCAGCTCCAGGATCCCAGCTCCACGATCCAGGATGTTCAATATGGGACTCCCTTTCCCTTTGCCCTTCCCGAGTCCCCGCCCGGGGTCTCTTCATGCCCACTTGGCTCTTTGTCGGCACACCCACTCCGGCGGCTGCCTCAATTTATTTTTATGGCATCGTGTTCCTCGGTCTACGTGTTCCCAGCAAACGGAGAAGAGTAAAGCGGCAAAGGAAGCGGCAGTCCTTCTCCCTTTGAGGTTCATTTCAGTTTCAGTTTCGCAGTAAATTGAAATTGGAGCAATGCCCAGAGTTGCGTATACGCACTGTTGTGTGCCGCACGCTCTCTCCCCAGTGCTGCGCATTGTTAACCTTGAGCCGAAGCAAACTTGTTAATAGTCCTGCTGAATGCGGATTGGCAGTGTTTCCCCCATTTCATGTCCTACTTGTATATTACAGTCATTTTTCTCCAAGTGGAGTGCTGACTCCAATTCGAAAAGTGTTGTATGGGAGCTCTTACTTAGTTAGCTCTTACTTACTTAATTTCAGAAGTTCAAATCCTTAGTTTATAGGGGTTTTTAATTGCTAATAGCACTAGTAAATTGTATTTAAATACTGTGAACAATCAATAAATACATTACTATCCAGGAATATCGTCTCTAGGTCTTCCTTAAGATCAGTTCTATTGGATTAGTAAAAGTATTAGGGGCAGACTTCTTAATTTCCTTGCAAACTCCCTTTCGAAGTGGTTTTCTGTATAAAAACACACCCTCAAGACCTCATTTGATGTGACTTCTGGCATGTAATTTAGCTCATTTGAACTTTAATTGCTTGGCGTCCCCCAAAGGGGACTCATTAAGATTGCCAGCCCGCAGCTGGAGCAACACAAATCCGGCGACACAACTATCAGCCCTGGCGTCCCTGCCCAGCCGGCGGAGTTGCTCGTGCCTAGATGGATGCAGCAATCTGAGTCCTTGGGCTCGTGTTTTATGTGTGCACTCGAGGCGGCTATAATCAAAAGTGCTCCCCGGTGAAAAGTTTTCTGGTTTATGCGAGAATATGGGTCGGCAGCTCCTTTGCGTGTTTTCTCATAAACACCAGCGCCGGCGGATGCGGGCAGGGACCAGGAACCGGATGGCACGCAGCGTGTGGCGTATGGCCTTTGGCTGATGGCGGATTCCGTCACAGGTGCGGATGAGCTTCGGATGGCCACGAGTCAAGTGGCCCTCTGTCTTTATTTGGCCACAAGCGCTCGACGTTTTAATTACGGCCGCGATGGCGTCGCCGCCATTTTGTCCTTGCAAGAGCAGCCATGACTTTTTATTGGACATGTAATTACTACGTGTTTTTTTTTGGCTTATGGCCCACGAATATTTTTTATAATTACGGTAAAATGGGGAGCAGGAAAGTTCCCACATTCGGCCAAAGCCGATGCGAGTGTCCTGGCCATCCTGAGTGTCCTGCTGCCCCACGCTAATGATGCCCGCGTCAGGCAGATTAAGACCTCTTGACCTTTGGTGGGTCTGAGAGATAAAAGTGCCCAGGATTATACAGATGGGGCTCTAGAGGATCTAGAATATAGAGGTGTGATTAAATTAAATATATATTCGCCTATAGTTATTATTTAAATAACAAAATCAACGTGTTTAATTTGAATAATAATTATTTATATGTTTCAGTTATAAGCCACATCATTATTGCTAAGCTTTTTTTAAGCTTTTGAAACTCGCTGAACAGTAAAGTGAAGCGAATATTGTTTAAACTTTTTTTTGGGGAAAGAAATGTATACAGTCTAATTAAATTCGACTTTTTTGCTGGAAAGTTAATCAATACAAAGTACAAAAAAAATATTGGCTCCAACTAAAACCAATCACTTTTTTGATGTCCTCCCTTTATCTCTCCCTATCGCTCTCCTTGTCAGTCAGCTCCATAAAAGGAAAATCCATGAAATATTAACTAAGGGGTCAAAGTGCCAGGACTGGTACACCATATGGGCCAGTCTGGACCCTCGGCCCTCAGCCCAGGCCCCATCCCATCAGGTGACTGCGTCAGTGGCCGGCCAGGGCCATAACATATAAGTGAAACATGGCACATGGCAGGCCCTCGCACAATGGAGGGCTTTGCAACTTTTGAAGGCATTAAAATGGAATAGTTTTCGAAATGGCAAGGGTCTGTGTACGCATTATTCTGCCCTGGGCTGCTGCAGCAGGAATTTTCCTTGCTCAACCTATTCTCTTAATTACTTCAGCCAGGTTTCCATTCTGGCCTCCAAGAATGTGATTTTGTAAGGGCTTTGTCTAATTCGGTTGTCCGATGCAATAAAATCGAACAGGTATATTCACAGCTTTGTAGTTGTTTGTCTCAGGCAGGAAAAATACCTAACAAAATGCATTTTTATTCTTTTTACAGTGTCATTCATTTTGAGAAATATGGAATTTTATTGTTTAACAAATGTAGTTTATAATCTTAGACAAGGCTTCAGGGTTTTTTTGTAAAGGACTTTACTCGGTTTTACTTAAAATCTGCCAAGAATATGTATTTGTTGGTTTTCTTTGATAAAGTACTATGCATAGATGCAAATAAAAATATGAAATAAAATTGCGACATATTAGAGTCGTAGATTTTAGTTCAAATATATTTTTTTGACATATATTATATGTTATATTTTCACCGGCTGGGAGAGGTTATTGACATTTTATTCAGGCTTTATTTTTGTGTGCTCCACCTGCGGCGTTAACCCATTGTTCGTTGGATTGTGGCCGCTTTCCGATGACACCGGCGATGCTGATGAGCTCGACTAATGTGGCTGCTCGTTTTGTAGTTTACTTAACCAATTCCGGAGTTTATAGGGCGAGCGAGCGCCTGTCTGCCACCGGTCGAGTGACTGCCAATTTGAGTAATTTTGGCGTCAGCCGCTGGCCTAATTTGAGGGCATTACTATTCCAATGGCGTACCGGCTCGAGGCTGCTTAAAATATGAACTCGAGCTGCGTCCCGCCGGATTTGGGGTTACTTGCCACGGCAACGGCCCATTCTGGTTGAGGAAAACAAGAAAACAATTTGTGTCTTATTGCACGTTCCCTCTGGGAGCTCGTGTGGCTTTTGTCTGGCTGTCGTCAAGTGCTCTAAATGGCCAGATCACACTCCAGGCCAGGAGTAGGCTCCTTTTCTCGGGGTAAGCCAGACAAAGCGAGGACACGGCAAAAACCCTGAAATTAATCGGCTTTTGGGGAAATAGTTTCTGGCTCCGGCATTTCCGAAACACTCCCTGTTTTTGTGTTGGGCTCGAATTACAAATACCCAATGTGCAATGTATACCACAAAAGTAAAATGCGGAATTTCCAGCTTTTGTTTGGCCAAGAAAATACGTTTGAGAGAAATCAAAACCGATTTGATTGCCGGCCAAATCGCTTTTAATTGAAAATTCAAACTGAGCCTTGAGTAACCCGTTCGGGCTACGGGCCATCTTGATTCGCCACAGAAAACGAAGGCAGCCGATGGAAAAATGTATAACACTCTGAACTGGATTTAAAGTTTACTATTTTCTCCGGAGTGAGATTTTCAATTTGCATTTTAACAAAAACTCGGTTGCAACCTTTTTGCCGGGCACGGGGCCACGGGATATGGGCCCAGGGTGGACCTTATCAACACAGCCAAATCACACGCATTCGTTCGAAATGATTTCGTGCGGGGAAATTTATGCGGTTGCCCTGTGGAATCTCCTTTTTTACCTCCACTTTTCCAGCTTTTTCTCCAGGCATTTTCCCTCTTTTTTGGCTGCACAAGCAGACACGTAGAATTTCTGGGCAGCTGAAAGGTAACGAGAGCGGCTGAAATTCTTGCTCTACCTAAATCAAGGCCCTGACAAGCACGTGAAATGAAATAATTTAAAAATGCAAATGCGGTGTTATCAGCCCACTGAAATCTTAGTCCCGAAAATCAGAACGAAATCCCAAACTTCTCATCTTGGCCGAGCATTGAACTGGCTCTGAGTTGGCTCCAGGTGAGTTGGTTCTCCCCTCACGAATATTTCCGATTATATGGGATTGGAAAAGGTCGTGGCTTTGAGGTTGATGAAGCATTACTTCTGCGGTTGTAATATTATTTACAACACGAGTTGCAGAACGCGGCAGTCCCTGAATATAATACATATCAGAGGCCAAGCTTAATGGAAAAGTACCTTCCCCTAAACATTTATTTCCAATAGTTCTTATTGCCAAGGAAACTTCCCTTGCAATTACTACAAATGTACCAACTTTCCTAATATACCAACATTGTAGGTAATAAACTTTCATAAAGATTACGAAAGTGAAAGCGTGAAGTTCGGGAAAATATTGAAATCAAACAATTTCAAGTGCAGGCCAACATGTTCATTTTCTTGTATGTTTTGCTTTTTTTTTGTTTTATTTTGCGGTCTGCTGGAAACTTCTTCCTGCGATGACTTGGCCTGCCAAGTTCACGCCTCCAATTCGTCCTTATGCCATCCCCGCCCCTCTATTTAAGTAGCCTGGGGGCCAACATGTCCTTCCCCGAGTGTTGGGGCAGAAAGTTGCTCAAAATAACTTTCTCAAGTGGGGGTGTTGAGCTAATCAATGCTGTGGTGCTTGCCACAGTTCCAGAGATGTTTTTCTATTTTCCTTCGTTCTTTTTTTAGAAATTTATTGCCCGAAGTTATTAGCTTTGTAATCTTTTAATAAAGTTTTGCACAAATTGATGGGTCATTTTTTCATTTGCACAGCAGAAAATGCTCTCTAGGCTGAATAAATATTTAAGCGATAGATGAGATTCATGAAAAACTGATAGCCCGCAAGCAAATACGATTTAAATGCACGCCTGATAGTATTTAATAATTCCAAATATTTACTTAGCTCATTTGATTAAATACAGTCAGGTGCTAGGGGGGAACAGGTGAGAGGAGTGGGGCCCCGTCCAAGGACGACGGGTACACGTGTATATGAAATGATTACGAGTCCAAAGTTACCATTTAATTTTTATACTGAATTTTCCTCTAGGGCACAATGTCGCAAACATAAAAAGGAAAAGTTTAAAAGGGAAACACAAACCGGCAGTGGGAAAAGGAAAGCCGGCCAAAGCTACAAAAATACGCAACTTTTAACAGCAAAAAGTGTGCGAGAGTGAACAAAAAAAAAATGGCAGGAAAGAAAGAACAGAATTAAATGAAAGCCACCACAGGCAGTGACATTAAGCGGCAAATTTTTATGATTTTAATTAGCATAAAAGCGTAATTGAAAATTAACTGAAACGAAATACATGTGCCTTTGAGTCTGCGAGTGAGCTAGTGTGCGAGTGTGCGAGTGTGCGTCTGTGTGTGGCAGTCGTACTCCACTCGCCGCAGAGCGAAAAAGAGCGGCTATCCCATTTGGTTTTCACGAATTTAATTCATTCACCTTGCGAAAGCCGATTGCAATAATTTTTCTTATTTTCCACTCGCTTTGATGTGCGCGACAAGCACTTATAATATTTATTTATATTTATTTAGGCTTCTTTTGGGTGAGATCGAGCCACGTATTGAATTTCAGCGATGATATTATAGGTGTTTAGCGATGGTAATTTGTTTTCAGGGTTTGGGTTTGATGGGGTAAGGAAAATCTAACAAATGCTTTTAAAATATTAAAATTGCAAGAAAAACACCATAAATAAATATCACAGAAAATGTAGCATACTTTTTGGGTAATCATAGTTCGTTTAAATACAATAATATTTAATATCAATGCTATATTATTTAATTGAGAAGCGCACTTCAGGCTTATTTATTTGTAGAATAAAAATCACTAAAATAAATTAATAATATTTTCTACAGATATTTTCAGAATGATATTTGCATTTAAAATGAACCAAACAGCATCTCGGCTTATTTATTACCGATTAAGTCATTAATAAAAGACTTAATCAATCACCCATAAAGGATTTATTCTGTTCAAACTGCCAGAATATATTAACCAATCATTAAACAAGATTCATTTTTAAATTCTCATTGAGGACGCAAAACTTTATTGGTGATTAATAAAGCAGTCAAATAAATTGTTGATTAATTAACTTTTCAGTCTCCAGCTTGTCGGAGTGATAGCTTGATCTGCATTTAGAAATTATTATTTTAAAGCTAAAAAACAAACGCTTTAATGTTAATGTTTATGATTTTTGCTCTTTTAAAAGCATTTCTCCCTCTTTAAGTTTTGTATTTATGTATTTAAAAAATAATTTTATACTCAAAAGAGTGACCCTTGAGGCCAACAACCGCATCTGTACTCAAAAATATGTTCAGGAAAGTGTGCTTAATTTCCCATTTGAATCCCAAGCACTCACCAGTAATTAGCAGCCCGTACAAACACATGGTAAACAAAGGTATTCTCCTTTATTCCGTCCATCCCACAGAGCTTGTCACCTGCAGCTCCACGGAGGAGCCAGCGCCACGGATACAGCCTGCGCCGGCCACAAGATCCACTTTGCCTGATAGGCCAGTGACAACACAAAACGATCTAATTACGACAGCCAGCAACTTGCCGACAGCAAAAAGGGCAGTAGCATCAGTACCAGGAGCAGCACCAGCAGGAGGAGCAGGAGCAGGAGGAGCAGTGACGGCAACCGAGGCAACGAGCTTACGGAGCACCGCCGTAGCTGCCCGAGGCACGTCATCAGCAGATGTGGCAGCAGCCACGATAGCAACGACCCAGTCAGCACAAATTGGGCTAACTACTCAGTCCACAGACGGGCAAACAGAGCCGCAGACAGGAGCAGCCACATCCAGTGCCACAGCAGTCCCACAAGCCGCAGGAGCAACATCAGCAGAGCTGCTCATATCAACAATTCATCGAGCGGCGGAAACGGAAATGGGAATGGATGCGCACAACTCCATCGAGGCCAGCGGCAAGATGGCGGGTGTCCCCGATTCCCTGACCAAGGGCTTCTCCATCCCCACATTCCTGCCGCCATTTCCCGTTTTCGCGGCCGCGGACTTGCCCGCTTACCGCGCCGCTGCCGACGCAGCAGCTGCTGCCGCGGCTAAGCAGGCGGCCGAGGCGGCGAGGGTCGCGGCGGAGGCGGCAGCCGCAGCCGCATCCTCCGAAGCGGTGACAATATCGCCGGAGGAGCAGCGCCGGCGAATGTTTAACGAGCAGCACTCCTACCTGGCCGCCCACCGGGCGGCGGGCGATGGGACGGGGCCGGCGGTGCGTCGCAACCTGACAATGCCCGTGCTGAACCTCACCGCCCAGATGGGGAACCACGCCTACATGCCATGCCAGGTGAGTCATACACTTGAGAAAATTAAATCCAGAAGGTTCGGGTAGGCTAGAAGTCCGAGCAATTTCCGGACTTGGATTACGCCTAGTCCTACCAACGATTTCTAAAGATCATTTATGATTTATTAAGGCTTTGGCAGCGAATAATATTAAATGAAGCTTATTAATATTAAATTCTAGAAAAGCTTATCCCTTAACTCGCACTTTACAAATCTATTTTCTATGGTAATACATTTAATAGTCTTTTGCAATTACCTCCTAGAGAGAATTTACAAAATTCTCCCATAAATAATCATATAGATAAAGATATAGCCTTGGTAAGTACACCATTGGGTGCCTTTCTCCAGCCAAGGTAGCCCCTTTAAAATCCTTTTCCCAAATGGAAATCCTTTACCACAATTTTCTTTCTGTACCTTTGCTTGTTGTTGTGAAACGCAATCCGCTTGGGTCGGCTAGGTTTGAGGTTTCGCACGGCGTGTGACATAAGTCGGTTATCCCTTAAAGGCTCGCTCAGAAATGAGGCTTTAATACGAGATTACATTTAATTGCAAATATTAAATTTGTATTTAATGTCACGTGTCATAATGGCTGCCAACCGCCAAAGCTGCTTAAAGAAAGCTGTCATTAAAGTCTGCAATAAACAAGCAGCACAAATCACATAGTATAAGTGGAACTTTTCAAAAAGGATTATTAAATTTAAATAATAGAGCAATATAAATACTGAATTGAATTCATTTTGATGCTGGAAAATAAGTATTTAATTCAGCTTCAAATAGATTGTTGAGTTATTTAAACAATAAAATTAGTAATACTTTAAAAATAAGTATTTATCTGTTTTTATAACAATTGATAAATGTAATTAATGTAAATGTTACAGTTAATTACTAGTTAATAGTAGTAACCTCCAATGATTAGCTATTCCTGGAAGCACCTTGTAATCATATAAAAGTTTGTGACCACCAAACAGTAAAGTTATGCACTAGAGTACAGCCACCACTCTGGATTAGCCCTATCTTAAAGCCACACACGTTGCCAAGGACTTAAGTTCCTGCATTGAGGCTTAAACCACTCTAGGCAGACGACCCTGACTCACTTACAAATTCCCCGAAACTCAAACCAAACGAAGACAGGCGAGCGACAGAGCGACTGACTCGGAGCCCCTCCGTCCGCCTCTGAATTCCTTTTTAATTTCAACGGACCGGAGATAAAACTAGCATTTACATATTGCACACAGACACGCCTCACACATCCGCAGATACGGCACAGAGGCACAGATACAGATACAGAACAGGACACTTATATGCATGCATACATATGGCACAATGTATCCTACATACAGCAACGGCAGCCATCAAATTTACATGCGTACCTAGGTGTTTTTACTTGGCTGCGAGGATATCTGCAGAATGGACTTTAAAAAGCCCAAGGAACAGGCTCTGAAAGGAGGCGAGTAAAAATAAATATATATGTATATATTGTGCGGAATTCTAAACGGTAAATAGAGGCATGGCGCTTGTTTACGTCATAAAAAATAAACATAAACAGAATGAATTGTTGATATGCAAATGAAATTATGCTGATCTGTGCCGGACCACAGCCGAAAGCGGAAACCGGGCTGGCACAGGAGCAAGCCGGGCTACGAAAATAAGGCCAAAAGCAGGGGACGCCAACTGTGAGAATATTTTAGCACAAGATGCGCGCTCTGCCTTCCCCAGAATCCGTCCTCATTTCCATTTCCGTTAGCCAGACATTCTCTAAGATCTCAGATTTCACGTCCGCTGATACGCCGGAACCGTCAGATTTTTTTGCAACTTAACACCGAAACGACAGGCAAACGTGGCCGGATTAGCTCGTCCTCCGAGCTAATTATTCATGTATGGATTAGCCAACATCGAATGCAATCTGTGTAATGTGAAAGCTCATTAGCGGCAGATTGCCGGAGATTTACATATTAATAGTTATGTGGATGCCGACTTCCTTCGAGCTTTGATGCCTTCATAGTTGGATGGCTTTAGAGAGAAGCAAACGCCTTCAGCTGGGTTTTGTATTAGAATTTGAGCAGATTAAAGCGATTATTTTAAATCTAAGTGATATAATTTATCAATTGCGAGATCTACTTATTTAATTAACTTGTTTAAAATAAGCTACGCTAAAAGGCGAGTGAAAGTGTGGAGAGCCCTTTCAGTTGACAGTTTCATTTAAAATTTATATACATTTCCTTCTCTTTGCTAAATATATTTAATATCCGATAATTCGCTAAACCTTGTTCTCAGTGAAAGTGATATAATTTTATTAATTGCAAATCAGATTTAATATATCTACATTTTAAATCAGGAGATATATATATGTACGACTTACAAGCTCTTGTGTTTTGATTTCTGTGGATTGCAACAGCCGACTAAGACCTCGAGTCAGCTAGGAACTGAACTAGGAACTCGGAAATTTTATGATAATAAATTTATGATTTAAATCTAATGATTTTAAATTTAATAAATTTTCTGATACATATCGATTAAGTTGTGATTTTCTGAGCATTTTGCTGCTTTTTCCAGATCCACCGCCTGTCGGATAAGCCCGTGTCCTGGGTGCGCATGCGCGACAACCACATCATCAGTGTGGACGAGACGACTTTCATAGCGGACGAACGCTTCCAGTCGATCTTCCAGGAGGATCACGACTACACCTGGTCCCTGCAGATCAAGTACGTCCAGCCAAGCGACGCCGGCTGGTACGAGTGCCAAATGGCCACGGAGCCCAAGCTGAGTGCCAAGGTGCACCTGCAGATAGTCAGTGAGTATTGGGGGATGGCCCCTGACATCATAAACGGCGGAGTCACACAGATATCAGAATAACTGTGAGAATCATATTACTAATAGTGTGTTGCTCGTAAAATCTGTTAATAAGAACTTACTGTGACCCCTCGAAACAACCTATGACTGTGACTCCCATTAAAATAATATTTATATCCCGATAGAACCCAAGAC